>JAZGTI010016193.1:0-12932 GCA_036877585.1 Botia kubotai
TGCTGGAAGGTGAATCTTCTTCCCAGTCTCAAGTCTTTTGCAGCCTCCAACAGGTTTTCTTCCAGGATTGCCCTGTATTTAGCTCCATCCATCTTTCCATCAAAGCATCGCCACAGCATGATGCTGCCACCACCATGTTTTACAGTGGGGATGGTGTGTTCAGGGTGATGAGCAGTGTTACTTTACCGCCACACATAACGCTTTGCATTTAGGCCAAAAAGTTCAGCTTTGGTCTCATCTGACCAGAGCACCCTCTTCCACATGTTTGCTGTGTCCCCTTCATGGCTTGTGGCAAACTGCAATCGGGACTTCTTATGTCTTTCTTTTAACAATGGCTTACTTATTGCCACTCTTCCATAAAGGCCAGATTTCTGGAGTACACAACTTTTAGTTGTCCTGTGGACAGATTCTCCCACCTGAGCTGTAGATTTATGCAGCTCCTCCAGAGTGATCATGGGCATACTTGTGGCATACTTGTTCCATTTTTGGACGATGGATTGAACAGTGCTCCTTGAGCTGTTTAAAGCTTGAGATATTTTTTTATAACCTAACCCTGCTTTAAACTTCTCGACAACTTTATCCCTGACCTGTCTGGTGAGTTCCTTGGTCTTCATGATGCTGTTTGTTCACTAGTGTTCTCTAACAAACCACTAAGGCNTTCACAGAACAGGTGTATTTATACTAAAACTAAATTACACACAGGTGGACTCTATTAGCTAATTAGGTGACTTCTGAAAGCAATTGATTGCACTGGATTTTATTTAGGGGTATCAGAGTACAGGGGGCTGAATACAAATGCAGGCCATACTTTTCAGATTTTTATTTGCTTAAAATTTTGAAAACCGTATATCATTTTTGTTCCACTTCACAATTATGTGCTACTTATGTGTTTGTGTTGATCTATCACAAAATCTCAGTAGTAGTAGAACTTTACTGTCATTCCGCTACACGTGTGGACATACACTGGAACGAAATGTTGTGTCTACACGGTGCTACATAAATGAACATAAATATAAACCTAACAATAAATGTAAAAGCAATTTTCTTTTTTAAACCTATACAAACCTATACATACCATACCCAAAAGTGGTAATCTAACTATACATATAAACAGTTGGCTATACACATTAACTAAAACAGACTATACAAGTATTTTACATAATGCTGTACAATGTTGTGCAAGATATTTTTCATTAGAGGTGTTTGAGGTTAGGAAACAAGTAGTGCAATATGATTCGTAGTGCATTCACAAGTAAACATTTGTGTAATCTTACAGAGTCCTTGTAACATAGCGTGTTAATAAGAAAGTGTCTGGTGCATATAGAGAGAAGAGTATGTTTTCTCCAGGTGGTTTGTTCAGCCCACACACCTGTGTGTAGCACACTTAGTATTGCACAGTATTTTGAGGTTTTCAACAGTTTCATGTGGGGGGGCGGATCCTGGTTTAGGGTTGTGGATAGGGTTTCAGGGGGGTAAAGTGATTGGAATTAAGGGCTCTCACAGCTTGGGGGAAAAACTGTTGAGCAGCCTTGCAGAGCGGGCTCTAATGCTCCGGAACCGTCTACCTGATGGCAATAACTTTAAGAGACTGTGAAAGTGATGGGTGGAGTCTATCACAATAACGGTAGCTTTAATGGAGCATTGTGCATTGAAAATATCCAGAATGGAGGGGAGAGGGGCAACGATGATCTTTGCAGCTGTGTTCACTGTCCGCTGGAGGGTCTTGCAGTCAGCAGCACTACAATTCCCATACCAGACAGTGATGCAGCTGGTCAGCACACTCTCAATGGTTCCCCTGTAGAATGTGGTGAGGATGGGTGGAGGAAGACTTGCCCTTTTCAGCCGGTGGAGAAAGTGTAAGCGCTGTTGTGCCTTCTTGGACAGTGACATGGTGTTGGTGGGCCAGGTGAGATCCTCTGTGACGTGCACCCCCAGAAATTTGGTGCTGCTGACTCTCTCCACAGTCGAGTTGTCGATGGTCAGTGGGGGGTGGTTAGCGAAGTTTCTTCTAAAGTCCATCACAACCTCCTTTGTCTTACTCACACTGAGGGACAGGTTGTTAGTGCCACACCATTCAGCCAGCTGTGCCACTTCCTCTCTGTAAAACGTTTCATCGTTGTTGCTGATAAGACCTATCACTGTCGTGTCATCAGCAAACTTGATGATGTGGTTGGAGCTGAACTTGGCAGTGCAGTCGTGGGTCAGCAGCGTGAAGAGCAGCGGGCTGAGCACACAGCCTTGTGGGGCACCTGTGCTCAGTGTGGTAGTTCTCGAGGTGTTGTGGCCGACATGAGTTCTTCCAGTTAAAAAGTCCAGGATCCAGTTACAGAGGGAGGTGTTAAGGCCCAGCAGGTTTAGTTTATTTATGAGCTGTTGTGGGATTATTGTGTTGAATGCTGAGCTGAAGTCGATGAACAGCATTCTAACATAGGAGTTTTCTAGGTGGGTAAGAGTCATGTGGAGGGTATAGAAAATTGCATCGTGCATAGAGCGATTTGGACGGTATGCAAACTGGAGCGGATCGAGTGTGTTGGGGAGACGTGTTGGGGAGACGTTTTGATGTTGTGCATGACTAACCTCTCAAAGCACTTCATTATGATTGGAGTCAGTGCTATGGGACGGTCATTTAGACAGGACATGGTATGATTGTTGTGGATTTAAGACACGTGGGGATGACTGCCTGGGACAGTGAGATGTTGAAGATATCTGTTAGGACATCCGTCAGCTGTGTAGCACAGTCTCTCAGTACACGGCCAGATATGTTGTCAGGACCCGCAGTCTTGCGTGGGTTAATCCTAAAAAGGGGCTTCCTTACATTGGCTGGAGACATACAGAGCACCTGGTCGCCGTGGGGTATGGGCAGTCTTTGTGCAGGTGTGTCATTCTGCATTTCAAAACGTGAATAGAAGTGATTAAGTGCATCTGGGAGGGATGTGTCATCATCACAGGCCTGTGGCGGGGGCTTGTAGTCAGTGATGGACTGGATGGCTTGCCACAGGCTCTGTGTGTCTCTACTGTCTGTGAAGTGATTATTGATTTTTTGAGCATATGATCGTTTTGCGTTCTTGATGCCACAGGACTGATTGGCTCTTGCTGTTTTGAGGGCTACTTTATCTCCCGATCTGAAAGCTTCATCTCTGGTCTTTAGCAGCCCACAAACCTCTTCTGGTTTACACGTGTAGTGATGGTCTTGGTGACTGTCACATCATCAATGCATTTTTTGATGTAGGCACTTACAGTTTCAGTATTTTCATGCAGGTCAGTGTGGTTGGTGTTGGTGGCTGCCTCTTTAAACATGTTCCAGTCTGTGCACTGAAAGCATTGTAGTGTTGAGGTAGCATCATCTGGCAAAATTGTGATGAGTTTTTGAACTGGTTTGGTGAGTTTTAGAAGTGGTTTATATGCTGGGATTAGCAAAATTGAGATGTGATCTGAGTACCCGAGGTTGGGGCGGGGTTCAGCTTTGTACACGTTCTTCTTTGTTGTGTAGACAAGGTCCAACGTGTTGTTTCCCCTTGTTGCAAAGTTCACATGTTAGTAGAACTTTGGCAACACTGTCTTTAATTTTGCGTGGTTGAAGTCGCCGGCTATGATGAAAAAGCCGTCGGGGTTATTTGTTTGTTGTTCGCTGATGGCGCTGTACAGCTCGCAAAGCGTGTCCGTTAACCGTGACAATAACAATGGCCGTGAACTCCTGCAGCAGATAGAACGGTCGGCACTTCACAAACATAAACTCCACCAGCGATGAACAGTGTTTTGTTACTACTGCAGCATTGTTACACCATTCTTTGTTGACGTACACACACAACCCCCACCACGAGTCTTACCGGACAGTGCTGTGTCTCTGTCCGCTCGGTAGCAGGTTAGCCCGTGCAGCTGAATGGCGGAGTCCGGGATGTTGTTGTTTAGCCATGTTTCAGTGAAGACAAACAGACAATAATCCCTTGCCTCATGCTGTGTAGACCGACTGAGTTAGATTAAGTCCAGTTTATTTTCCAGTGAGCGAACATTTGAGAGCATGAGTGATGGTAGTGCCAGTCTGGTGGGGTTAGCTCTTAGCCTGGCTCGTATGCCTCCGCACTTACCACGCTTCCATCCTCTCACACAACTGCTTGCGATGCTGCCTTGTGAGGGTAGCATCAGTAGGCGAGGTCTCCAGCTTCAGCAATAAACAAAAGCTTCGTAGCTTCTCAGTAGTCTCACTGACGAGAGTTGGTGTTAGTATGCGTTTCCAATATCCAAAAGGCTTTGAAGATCCTAGATGTGTTTTTGATTGATTACTTACATTTACATTTAGGCATTTGGCAGACGCTTTTATCCAAAGCGACTTACATTGCATTATACTACACATTGATCATTATACATTGAGTATGTGCAATCCCTGGGATCGAACCCATGACCTTGGCGTTGTTAACGCCATGCTCTAACCACTGAGCTACAGGAATACTTTATCAGATAGCGGTAAATCGACATTTTTTTTTACACACAAAGTTTGTGGTTGTAAGGTGACAAATGTGAAAAAGTTCAAGGGGTATGAATACTTTTGCAAGGCACTGTATGTTAATTTTGTACGCCGTTTGTACCACTATAGTAGGACAGTGCTGAGATTACGTGTATATACACATAAGACACATTCTCTTCAGCCATTTACACTCTCTGGCCTCACTAAGTGTCAAAGAGCCTCAGCACCCAACTGGAAGGCAAATTACTTCCAGTTATTTAAACATGAGTGCAGCTTCACGGCTGCCTGCTCTTCTGCTGCCTTTGGAAGGGCCGTAGCTTTCACACCACAGACACAATCACTGCCATCAGACATGCCTGCCTGACCTCCTGAAACCCCCCCCCCCACACACACACTTACAATGCCCCACACCCGTGCGCGCACAATGGCTAGATGACTGTGTGTTGGAAAATCGAATTAGCTTTTAGTGAAAATTACTGTAAAAATTACTGTAATTCTTATAGAATAAATATGTAAGCTGCACAACAAACACATTCATGATAGATAAATACTTTACATTTATGCTTTTGGCAGACACTTTGATCCAATGCGACTTACAATACATTCAAGTTTATCAATTTATCAGTACACGTTCCCTGGGAACCCTGTTTTCCCTGAACTCATAACCTTTGTGCTGTAGTTAGTCTAATAATAAGAAAACTAACAGATATAAAAGCTACAAGCAGCAATTACAGGGTCAAGCCCAAAAAAGGCAAAAGAAAATAAATGGAAAAAGAACACTGATGGATGCAGTGGGGTCTTCGCCTCTTCAGGGCTTGACCACCAATAACTAGAACACTAATGGACAAAATTGTATTAGTTCTAAAAACAGGCTTCAATTTCATCAAAATCAAAATTCAGCAAAAGGAAATTGATTCAATTTCATTCTTGTTCTTTTGACTTTGATGTGAAATATGACCCACATCAAATGTCATAGTGTTAGTCAGATTCATCATAATATCCATGAATTCACTTCAATAAGCATAAAAACACTGAGTAATATAAAGAGGTATCTACCTTCCCAGACGCAGTTTTCATCAAAGCAAACTCTCTGCCGGCTCCAATCAGTGCTGCTTCCTCATCAAACCCAGTGCCTGAGTACATAAACACACACACACACAACAAAGAGAGCATGTTAATCACCGATTTCTTCACTTCATTCTCTTATACACTGATGTACATGCATAAATGTGTAAGCTCTAAAGTGACTGTCTCACTGATGATATGAAGGTCTTTCTCCAGGTCAAAGAGGGAGATACCACAGGCATGAAGACACTTTCTGGCCAGTTTGAGCTGCAGTTCTTGCTGTAGGGCTGGGTCCGAGCTAGTGGCATAGATCCGCACCACAAAGCCATCCTAAAAACGTTTACAGAACAATTTATCATCTCTTTTTATAGTGCATTTAAACCTGCACAATGTTGTTTGCATTGTGTGTGCTTCGTTTGAAAGTTAAAATGTTTTATTTAACTATTTAAATAAGTGGGACAGCATGGGACAGCAAGTAAGTCGCACATCAATAAGTCTTGACCGAGCAAGACTGCTTTACTGCTTAAACAATTAAACGGGAGAGTTTTTTTCTGTGAGAAATATAAATAACGTTAATTTTTTCAGGTGATTTAAATTGTTTATGGTATATGTTGAGTACAAAAACCTTTATCTCTCTGGCTACTTTACATCTCAATAGGTAGACTGTTATTCAATGTCATAAGGAATCATTAAACGAACGCTTGTCAAGCATTGATCTAGTATATTTGTCTTGATTATCAACTGTAGATTCATCCCTAATATAATATAATGTATATTATATATGGGTAAAGTTTTCATATGATGGAAACTGCTTTTCTTTCATCATTAAAGCATTTCTTATGCTCCAGGGCGGAACACAGCTTATTAACATAAATACTGAGTAGCTGTCTGCTTTCTGTCCTGTTTATACAGCAATAAAGGATACAAATATTTATCCCAAAACAGTAAAACATTTACAGTTACAGCGTAAACATTTTTGTGATATGATAAAATAAACAAATAAAACAATACCATGCATTAGGTTGCATTTAGCATTAGATTGCATTTAAGAAAAATATGCCAAATTATTGTTTGACCATTGTTGAGTTTTCACAATGTCCTGTGACAATAAATAATTGTTCTTATCTATTGAGGTTTAAAGTAAATGGAGACAGGACTTTTTCTACTTTTCTATTCTGTATTGGTGAAAATCAGAAATTACATTTTTCTACATATAAACATAGTCCCCAAATAAATTAAGATCAAAATGAGTTGTATTTACATTGTCATTTAGTCAGTTAGCTGACGCTTTTATCCAATGCGACTTACAAATGAGGACAAGGAAGCAATTTCAACAACTGTACACTGTAGAACAGTGTAAGATGCCGAAAAGAAGTAATTATAAAAGAAGTAGAAGTAGAGGTAGTGGTGGTGTGTTAGTTGATTAGTTAAGGGAGTGAAGACGAAATAGTTGAGCTTTTAGTCGTTTCTTGAAAACAGCTAATGACTCTGTTTTGACTGATGTTCTGATAGAGTTATGAAGTTTATTTCACCAACCGGGCAGAGTGAAAGTAAGAGTCCGGGAAAGTGATTTCTTCTCTCTTTGGGATGGAACCATAAGGTGACGATCATAAGCTGAACGCAAGTTTCTCGAGGGCACATAAGTGCAAAGAAGTGAGAGCAGGTAAGGAGGTGTGAATCCAGTAGTCTCTTTGAATGCAAACATTAGAGCCTTGAATCTGAAGTGAGCAGCTACTGACAGCCAGTGCAACTGAATGAACAGCGGAGTGACGTGTGCTCTTTTAGGCTCGTTAAAGACCACTCTAGCTGTTGCATTCTGAATCAACTGCAGGGGCTTGATAGTACAAGCTGGAAGCCCTGCGAGGAGAGCATTGCAGTAGTCCAGTCTGGAGAGAACAAGAGCTTGAACAAGGAGTTGTGCTGCATGTTCCGATAGGAAGGAAGGGTCTGACCTTCCTGATGTTGTAAAGAGCGAATCTGCAGGAACGAGCGGTTCTAGAGATGTGGTCAGAGAAACTCAGTTGATCGTCAATCATTACTCCAAGGCTTTTGACCGTCTTGGAGGGAGTAATGGTTGSCCCATCAATCTGGATTGAGAAGTTGTGATGAAGAGATGGGTTGAGTGAAACCGCAAGCATTTCTGTTTTGGCAATGTTGAGTTAAATCCTAGAGACACCATGTAGATGAAGAATAAAAGTGGTCCAAGAACTGAGCCCTGGGGCGCCCCAGTGTCTAAATGTTGCAGGTTGGACACCTCTCCCCTCCAAGACACCCTGTGCGACCTGTCAGAGAGGTAAGATCTGAACCACCAGAGTGCAGTACCTCTGTAACGCCAAGTGATTTTAGCTTAGTCAGCAGGATCTGGTGGTTTACAGTGTCAAAAGCGCTGCCAAATTCAGCAGGATAAGAACTGATGATTTGGAGTCCGTTTTAGCCAGTCTGAGATCTTCAACAACCGAGAGCAGTGCAGTCTTGGTCGAATGACCTTTCTTGGAGCCGGATTGGTTGTTATCCATAAGGGTTGTTCTAAGTGAGAAAGGCGGAGACTTGACTGAACACAAGTTTTTCCAGAATCTTGGCCATGAATGGAAGCAGGGATACCGGTYTGTAGTTTTCAAGTAGTGCTGGATCTAGGTTGGGTTTCTTTAGCAGTGGGGTTACCCTAGCCTGCTTAAATGTAGTGGGGAAAATACTAGTGTGAAGAGATGTGTTAATTATATGAGTAAGTGCTGGTGTGACTGCTGGAGAAATAGCTTGAAAGAGATGAGATGGAATGGGATCGAGTGGGCAGGTAGTAGGATGGCTAGATAGCATGAGTTTGGAGACCTCAAACTCAGAGAGCTGAGAAAAAGAAGTGAGTGTTTGTGGTGTTGCTGGCAATACAAGTATGATAATTGTTGCAGTTTTGCTGAGAAAGAATGTAGCAAAATCATTAGTAGTGAGTGTTGAAGATAAAGGATGGAGGTGGAGGACAGAGGTGTATAGACCACCACCCATCCAGTGGTGTATAGACCACCACCCATCTTAAGTTACCACTGCCTACCAAGAAATATTTCATTTCAGTATTCCTTACAAGTCACACCATGTTTGTTACATGCAACATGCATACAATTCACCTGTCATCCCCGCCACAGCTGCAGCCTCTTAGTGACATCACAGTGACATCACTTACATTATTCACAGTTAGGTAATTTATAGCAAAGACGACAGTCACACACTGGAAAATATTAAAAGGTGAGTGTAAAAGAGCGAATTGAAGTTTAATCGTAGTAGTGGTAAACGTTACATGTTTAACCCTCCAACATTATACACTAGCACAGCGGTCTTCCAGGGGCATTTATGTTTCTGATTTTATATCTTCAAATGCAGGTGTTTTCAAAGTGTGGGCCACCAGAGCATGTTGCAAAGGGGTTAAAAATAGTCTCTGTGCAGCAGGGAAACAATTAAAGGCTATGTTTGTCCACACAGCAGAAGAATACAATGTTTAGTCCTGTATTTTAGTCCTTGATATTGGTGGTTAGGTAAAAACGCCACTGGACTCTGCATTTTTAGTTATGTACTATCTTCCGAAACCAAACTGATGCACTATAGTGGTATTACACCCGTTTCAGACAGATAAAACACTGGAGATCATCAAGTAACTCACCAGACAGGTCAGGGATAAAGTTGTGGAGAGGTTTAAAGCAGGGTTAGGTTATAAAAAAAATCCCAAGCCTTAAACATCTTAAGAAGCACTGTTCAATCCATCAACCAAAAGACATGGCCGTCCTATCAAGACATGGCCGTCCACATAAACTGACAGACCAAGCAAAGAAAGCACTGGTCAGAGAAGCAGCCAAGAGGCCCATGGTCATCCAATCCACAGCTCTGGATCCACAGCTCTCTGAGAATCTGTCCACAGGACAACTATAAGTCAAGTACTCCACAAATCTGGCCTTTATTAAAGAAAGCCATTGTTGAAAGAAAGACATAAGAAGTCCCGTTTGCAGTTTGCCACAAGCCATGTAGGAGACACAGCAAACATGTGGAGGAAGATGCTCTGGTCAGCAGGGACAGGGAAGCTGATCAGAGTTGATGGGAAGATGGATGGAGCCAAATACACTTTACACTCTTTGCCTTAACTCTGATAATCACACTGGTCCTAAAAAGACATCTAAAAAGATAGATGTCCAAGTACACATTAGTGTTGTCACGATACTGGAATTTCTAACTTTGATACAATACCTTAAAAATATCGATATTCTATACCATTTTCGATACCACGGGGGGGAAAAACTGCCACAACGTTAAGGTTGTGTAAAATTTATTTATTTTTTTGGTTTAATTTAAAGATAAATATATCACAAGTCTAGAACATGATAATGAGGTGTATTTTACACCCTGCACTCGCATCTTACTCACTAACGCTATTTAACCGGAGCAAATGAAACGAGACAGCACTGTGGTCACGTGTGCTCGCTTAACTTACTGTTGGAGAGAGGGGAGAGATTGAATAGCTAGGCTCAGCTAAGTGTATTAATACTTTGGGAAATTAGTATTGGTACAGTTCTATATATTTCAGTATCGATATTTATTGAAATATCAATATTTTTGGCAACACTAGTACACACACACATATACACATACTCATATACAGATATATAAGGGCTGAAAGTTGCTGAGACAAAAGATATCAGGTGCCGATGACACCCGCAATCACACCACTTGAGAAAATAGGCACTGATTATGTTTATGACACGCAGGGGAGAAATAATGACTCCGCTATTCCCTGCCAGCTGTCTGATGAACACAGTTAATGGAAGAGAATCCGCTGATCATGTTCAAGTAAAGGGACTTGATCTTTCTTTATGGTTCTGCAATGTATCCATTTTTACTCACTGCAGTCTGAACACATGAGTCTGGCCCAATTAGCTGCATTAGCCTGTCACTTAAGCTGCATTCACACTGACACAAAAAATCTAATGTTTTACTCACATAAGACAAGATTGGAAACTGTTGCACATTTGTAAAAAATATGCACGAGATCTGATTTTTTCATATCCATTCTGAGCCACTTCCAAATGGAAGTGGATTTTAATTGGATTATATATCCAATATCCAGACAAACGACCTGCATCTAAACACACATATCCGATTCAATTTGGCTTTGACATTACTGTTAAATGATGCATTGACCAAAAAAAAATTATATTTACTTAAGATCGGATCTGAGCATTAAGTCTTACAGTATAAACGCAGCCTTAGTGACAGGACAAAATGTTGAAGATTCCACCAATAACAGCTTCTGCAAATAACTAGTATTTCTAGTAATTTCACATTTTTGGTAACATTTTCCAGCAAAAATATACTCTTTTGTACAATTATATTAGTTAAAGTGGAATTCTTTACGTTATACGACTTAATGTGCGGATAGCATTTAATGTTAGCATGTTGCTAAGCTATCAGTCCCTCTGTTAACAGCATCTGACAAATGCATAAATGTAAATGGTTACCGAGACTTCCTTCACCGCAAAGGACACATGCAATTCAGCCAAAAGGAGACTATTTAGGAGGCAGCATAATTGAACTGCCTACCTTTTGGAAAAGTCTTTAAAGTATCAGCAGCTCACTAGGTTTTGAAACAGAGTAACTTGCTCCGTCTTAAAAAACTTTTTGTTACACTGTCGATGAATAAAACTACTTACATCTTTGCAGGCTGCAATCTGGTTAATATACTCCCCATCAGTGAATATGATGTTCTGTCCATCTGCTTGAG
The DNA here is from genome assembly GCA_036877585.1 of Botia kubotai. NCBI lineage: Eukaryota > Metazoa > Chordata > Actinopteri > Cypriniformes > Botiidae > Botia > Botia kubotai. The sequence continues at coordinate 11,283 of JAZGTI010016193.1, forward strand.
AACCTGAGAGAGAGAACAGAGAGAGAAATTTAAATAATGACAGAATGTGAAACACTCTCTTTTAGAAAGAGAATTGCTGTTTTTGTTGAGAATTCTGTTTTTCTTTTAGAAAGGGAATTTCTTTAATTTCCATTTGTTTACATTTGCATAATACAGTTCCCATGGACCAAAAAAAAAGAGAGATTGTATTCTAGAGGGGCTTGTCAGTCCATAATCATTGAGATCCGATACTAAGATTTTTAAAATTTTGTTGACTGCGTCACAAGGGAACGATGCTAAATACAGGTAAACAAGATTCAAAGTGATTCGAGATTGTTTTTGAAGGTGGTCAAAAAGTTTGTGGCCACAACTGGGCAATGTGAGTTTGTGCACATTGTAGCGGTCCCTTCAGTCACACTGGGTGCATCAAACATTCTTTACCCTAATACGGGTTGCCGCTTTTATGGTGATAAAACACGAGTCATAGCGGCAAACATAGATGCTCGTAACAGCAGTCCACGGCTTATCAATGAAGCAGACGCGAGAAGCGGCATTATTTTGCTTACATAGCCGACTATTAGGGTAAGCACACTGTTATCCCATCTGTTAAAGGTGTTTAAGATTGTTGTAGATCAAGAGAGCCAACACGGCCAGTTCAGTAAAGCATCTCACCAACAGACATCTTGACTCTTCAAAGATTTTAAAGAGCAAGAGGGAGCTAATTTGATTGATAACATTAACCTTCATGATGCTTATGCTTTTAAATATGTCATACATGTAGCTTGCCAGCTGTAAAAATATATATGATTTGGTAACACTTTACAATAAGGGTTAATTTTTTTCCTTAGTTAACTAACAATACTTATACATACAACATTTATAAATTTTAGTTGATGTTAACATATGTATTTACTAATACATTTTAAAGTCCAAAGTTTGTACAAAGGTTAATAAATGCTGCAAAATATATTGTTCTTAGCTCATATTCAAAAACGGAATTGTATTGTTTTAAATATCTAGTTTAAACAAAGAGCATGCAGACAAAAGTATTTTTAACAGCTTGTTTATTATTAACAGCTTTAGGTTTTAGAGTGTACCAAGTAGAAGAGGTATTGACAGATACTCAAGGTTGCAGTATCGCAATATCATAAAAAAGTAGAATCGTGCCATTCCTAGAAGCAGGTTTAGGTTTTCTGGTAACACTACAATAAGGTCCTATTTGTTAACATTAGTTACTGCATTAGGTAACATGAACTAACAATGAGCAATGTTTTCACAGCATTCCTTAATCTTTTTTTATGGGACTTAAAAACAAACAGTTTGTATTAGTTCTGTTCAATGTGTTTACCAGGCATTGTGATGGTGCCCTCCTGCTCCAGAGTCTCTGGGTTAATCTTAATGGCTGTCATGCTGTGACTGTTGTCTCGATATAGCAAACAACCCTGTAAAAAAAATATTTAAAAAGATTAAAAATAAACATTGAAAGTACATGTAATTATAATACATACCAAATATACACTGCTCAAAAAAATAAAGGGAACACTTAAACAACACAATGTAACTCCAAGTCAATCACACTGCTCACTTAGGAAGCAACACTGATTGACAATCAATTTCACATGCTGTTGTGCAAATGGTATAGACAACAGGTGGAAATTATAGGCAATTAGC
>JAZGTI010016194.1:0-12930 GCA_036877585.1 Botia kubotai
AAAATACGCTTTTGGTTTGTTTATCAGAACTACCTTTAGTTCCTAGTGAAACCCCAGTTCACTTCAATATATAAGCCTCCACATAGCCTATATACTGTACAATTGCTTCCACAGAGTTATTTCTCATACAGTCTCATACAGTCCTGTTCTTATTTAAACCACCAGAGTCACAAAGCAGGTCCCTCCTTCGCAGATTCTTTTCCGGTCCCTAAGACAAAGTTACAAAATGCTGTTTAATATTAATGACTTGCCTGAACTGAGCAGAATTTCACATCATTCCTTCAATCAAACACAACCAGCAAAATTTGACAAAGTAAACAGCCTTTGCCTTACCTGCCAATTGCGGCTGGCCAGCCAAGTCTCGGTTGTGCTGATGTCTGGAAGATGCTCGTTCTGGTCTTTGTTCAGAGTCTATGTAAATATTCCAAATTAATGTCTCTCACGGGACCCTGCTCGCAGCGGCAAAAAATGTGGTGGAAAAAGGACAAAATTGAGCGAAGTAATAGTTTAATTAAGAAAGTTTATTAAAGAGTTACTGCACAGCAAAACAGTAACACTGTCGCATCAGTTGCATGCAAAGAAATGCGCATCACTGTCTGTCCAAGTTGCTGTTTTATCATGTGTGCCCAGTAGCTAAAACAGAAAAACACCAAATAAGGAAAAACAAAAAACATCCCTGAACACCTTCAATCTCTCTGGCGCCCAAGTGGCCTTGTTTTTTGCACGTAATACATAATTAAAATAGTTAGACCCAACTACTCTGTGTATTTCACACAGAACCACTAGATCCTTGGCCTACCATATTCTGCATAGGATCGAGTGATGTATGATTGACACCCACCTATGTACTGAGACAGAATGTCTAGGGACAGAATGTCCAGTTATGCCTTCATCTAGTTTAACCATGTTAAGGGTTGTTTTCAGGAAAGCATATATTATGAACATCAACCAATAACTTATAAGAATACTTTACTTTAGTAAGAATACATGAATTCAGAATTACGTGATTAAATTTTACCACACTTCTATTGACCTTGCACTATTGCTACGCACTTTCATGAAGAGCATGGATGCAGCTATGGCTCCCTTGAGATGCCAGGGTATCCGTGTTTAAATTATATAGACTGGCTAGTCATGGCCAGCTCCCAAGAATTAGCTACACAGCCTTGAGATGTTGTATTAGCTCATATGAGGTGCTTAGGGCTGAGACTCAACCCCAAGAACAACATACTTTTTCCAGTTCAGAGAACTCTTATTCTAGGGGTAGTTTGGCACTCCATTACGATGTAAACACAACCATCTTCTGCACATGTGGAGTCAATCCTTGCTGCTGTGGCCAGTGTTCGGTTTCTTACCTTGGGTCCCACTCTAGGAGCATTATGCCGTCGCAGGATTCTTATGACGGACGCTTCCCTCACGGGCTGGGGTGCGTTTCTCAATGGCTGCCCAGTGAATGGTCAGTGTGAGGGCCCTCATCTCTCCTGGCACATAAACTGCCTGGAAATGAGGACAGTGTTTCTGGCTCTAAAGCACTTCCTCCCACACTTCAAGGGCCAACATGTTTTAGTCCATACGGACAACACCACAGTGGTCTCATACTTGAATCACCAAGGAGGGCTGCGTTCATGCCCATGTTAAGGCTGGGACAGCAGATCCGTTTTTGGGCAGAGACCAGGCTGCTCTCCATCAGAGCGATGTATATCCCAGGGCTTGCAACTCTTTGTGTCATGGTGTGGGTGACACCATGTTGATCACCCAGTGGTACTTCAAGCATTCTGTCCTCTGCTGTTTGATTTGCCGGAGCAGGAAAGGCTTCACTTATTGTGTCCAGTTAGAACAATGAGAATTTATGTCCGTATGACAGTGGCGTATGACATCTCAGCTCTTATTCTGTTTTGCTGGTGGCAACCAAAGTAATGCAGTCACAAAACAGCACTTATCTCACTGGATCACAGATGCTATTACCCTGTCTTACGAGGCCTGTGACCTTCTGTCACCTTTGGGTATAAGAGCCCATTCTATCAGGGGTGTAGCATCACCTAAGGCTCTGCATCACAAAGTGATGTTTGTGCTGCAACAGGCTGGTCCTCTCCACACACATTTATTAGATTTTACAGTTTAGACTTGAATTCAAGTCCACGCTCTCAGTTTAACACTGCTACTGATGTTTTTGTGCCAATGTTTCACAGCATCTGGGGCAGGCCTGATGCAGCATCGAGTAACCTCGAAGGGGGAACGTTTCAGGTTACATATGTAACCCGGTTCCCTGAGACAGGAAATGAGATCCTGCGTCGCTTGGCCACACTTCGATTTTCCACTTCGCATCTTGCCTGTGCGGTCTTCCCTCAGGCTTGAATCTGGTTATGTACTTTGCAGGCACCTTTTAAAGACTGTTGTGGCACACAATGCTACATCACATGACTTTGACCTGCTTATAAATAGGCCTGATTTTACACGTGTTCAGACTCATGCGCGCCTGGAGCGTGTTTTTTCCATAGTGTCAAGCATGACGCAGCGTCTCGTTCTCTGTCTCAGGGAACTGGATTACATACGTAATCTAAGACGTTTCCTACAATAGTAGTAATAAAAGAGAATTGCAGCGTTTTCTTGGAATGGTAGCGCATTATTAGGGCTTTTGTAAGAACTTTTGATAAAAGTGATAAAATGATAATTACTCCTTTGACTAACTTGCTTAGTACAGCCAGATGGTTTTGGTTATCCTCTGAGTGTGACTCTGCTTTTAACGCTGCCAAAAGATCTTTTAAGTAGTTCTCCTGTGCTTTCTGCTCCTTGTTTCACTCTCCCATTTAAACTTTAAAAATGCCAAACATGAAAAATTAGATATGGAATTAAAACAAAAGAGAACATCATGGGGATGGGATAAACCTGCAAAGGCAGCTGACAAGCATCCATCCATGTATGGTACACCTGGGGTAAGGTATTCTTTCAAAAAATCCATAAAACCCAAAAGTGGTGACTTCTTTGAGTGGCCAGTAAGTTCATTTTTCCTTCCAAAGTTGTCTTTCAGTCTCTTGTCAGGTCTCCTGTCAGGTTCTGATACCACTAATATAACCCCAGTTGTTTTACAGTAAACATAGCATCCTCCACTGCTGAGTTAAGTGAAAGAATTACCTGCCCGATACTTTGGTCAGATTCAAACTGGAAATGAATATGGCCTTATCTAGCCATTTGATTACTTTGTCCTCTCAGGGCACAGGCGATATTGATACTTGTCGGTTTCTCTGAAGTCATTACAGAAACAGAAGGTGCCATCTGAAAAACGTTCTGAAAACTTTATTTGATTTTATAGTTTAGACTTCAAGTGCTCAGGTCCTGCTGTGTTGACAAGTCTATTTCTGCTGCTGATGTTCTCTGTACCAATGTTTCACAGTGGGCATTAACATTTACTGTAGCGTTATGCCATGATGCAGTGTTGAGTTCCCTCAAAGGGAACATCTCAAGTTACGTATGTAACCCAGTTCCCTGAGACAGGGAACAAGACACTGCATCTTCCTTCAGACTTAGAATTTGATGATGTATTTTGCAGGCACCTTTTACAAGCTTTGTGGTGTCACATTACCTTGACCTGCCTATAAGTAGGTATGATTTTACATAAGTTCAGACTCAGATGCGCCTGAAGCATGTTCTCCATAGCGTCAAGCCATGACGCAGCATCTTGGTCTCAGTGAACCGAATTACATACCATACTCTTTTTTTATGAATGTGTAGATCCACCCACTTTTGCCTCAACACTCACTGAATCTCTGACCGAGAAACCTCAGCCACTGTTAATGAATTAAGTTAACTGCAGTTTGTAAATCAGACCCTATAAAAATGGAGAAATCTTTTTAGAGTGCATCTTGATATTTTGACCGCCTTATCTGAGCGAAGAAACCTTCTATTAACACGAAGAAGATAAAGTGAGCGATGTTCCTCGCTTATCTTGCAAGACCTTATTTCAAAGTATAACTAGATTGACGCCACTGTGAGTCCCAGGGCTGTTCAACTAGGCTATTTCACTCCCATGGGTTTAACTATTAGAGTAGATAACTAATGTGTGCCCTCTTGCTCATTGATTGAGTGGATAGTAAGATTCTGCATGTCAGTAGATAATTGCTATTTAAATGGGAGATCTAAAATCTTGATAAAGTTATAATTAATATGAAATGGTAAAGAAAGCCTATTGTTTTTATTATTAAAATTATTATGAAATTGTATAAATTTCAATTTGTTTAATAATGGCAGAAAAGCCTTGGTGTGCACAGGTGGTGTCAAGGAGCCAGCCACAGCTCCCGCACCAGACATCACAACTCTGCCAACTCATTTCCTCTCACCTGAATACTGATTCTGTGCACCTGCACATTATTTTGGATTAGTTACCTGTCTTCCTGGTTTCTCTATCATCTACTCCATTGGTTCTGTTTACCATCAATATTCATCTAGCTGAACTATACTCCATAAATAAAGTTCATGCTATTTACTACCTTGGTTGCCTCTGTTTCCCACTGTATTGTGACAGATGAGTCCAAAATGAAGTTAGGTTCATCCCACGATTGCAGAGCTGGTTTCAACACTACGTCAAACTCATAGCCACAATCATCCATTTCTTCCACCACCAGTTCCATTACTTTTGCGGGTAATCCAGATGAGTGTAGTGGTTTCCTGCTGCAGTGCTCTTTTCTATTCCAAATTTAACCCCAATTGTATCCCACTGATCAATCTTAGGTTGCTTATATTATCTCCTTGTTATCCAGTAGAGCACTGCAGTGGGCACAGGCTGTATGAAATGTGGATGGATCTTTAACCAGCACACTGGTGGCTTTTTTCTCCAACTTCAAAGAAGTTTTTGGTCAATTTGCTCCTTCCATGTCAGTTCATGGTCAACACATCGCCATATGATGACAGCATGGGATTGGAAAACCTTATTCAATGCTCCATCCGCATTTCTCAATGGTTAACAGCCTGTGTACCAGCTTCTAGTCCACCGCTTATGCAAATTATTAACCACCGTCTAACTCCAGAAGATAGCCAATATCTCACCTTTTGTGCCTATTCTGTGGGGACAGTGGGCACATTCTCACCATTTGCCCAATCCAACCTCCTCGTCAAGCAATGAGTGCTATTAGAATATCTCCTCTGGTCTCTGATTTAGCCAAAACTGATGTCATAGTAATCTCATGTAAACTTTCTGTTTCTTCCAGGAACTTCATATCCCTGGAGTTACTCTGAAGACTCCAGATGTCCAGGAAGACCATCTTACAGACCATGAGCATCCAAACCATCCTGGCAAAGCTGCAGGGCCAAGGTCGGATACAATACTACTCTCCCACTGTTACCCTCAGTGTAGGCTGGCTTCACCAGGAATCCATCTCTTTTATGGTGCTGGAGGTCTCCTCCATAGATATCATCCTGGGACACTCAGGATGTGGTGACTCGCAGCTACAGGTGTCGTCGTGTTTTGTTTGTCATTTGTTTCCTTCTTTTAAAGACTTTAAAGACTTTTAGTATTGTTGGATGTATCCCATATCGGAGTGGACTTTATTACCGATCTTCCACCTTAACTACAATAATGTTACATAATGTACAAGTATGCACAACTCCCTTTGTCAGTCATCCATGGGGCTCACTTCCTTTCAGTGCATGCTGGGATACCAACTATCCTTTTTCTGTGGTCAGGTGAGCCCTCTGATGTTCCAGCTGTGGACCACTGGCTCCGTATGAGGGACGGGGGTCTCGCATTCAGCACACATCCATCTGCAACAGGCTGTGCAAAGGCAGAAGAACCAGGCTGATGCTAAGAGAGCAGACACCCCTCACTACCACCTGGGTCAAAAGGTCTGGCTCTCCACCGCCTCCGCCAGCCCTGTTTGTTCCTGTGTTTGCTCACACCTATTATCTACACCTGCCTTTACAGCCAGAATAATAGGTGTCTAGTGTGCATCACTAGCACTACACATTGGTTAGATGCACTGCACATAGCCCATATATTTAGCTCATAGTCCATATAGTTAGCTCACTTAATCTGTTCAGACTTGCATTGGCTCTTTGTGCTTATTTTTCCAACTTCCAAACTCCAGTCTCTTTCTCAGAAATATGCATCTTATTGTGGGCCACCACCTCAGCACTATGGCCTTTTTCCATACAATGACCACCTGACATCAGTGGAACTCAGTCTATAAAGCCCACTGAAAGCACAGGACTTCCTCCATAAAGACTGTTAAAAACCCTTCCTGTCTCTGCACAGTAACCTGAACTGACTCAGGAGGGCATCAGCACAAAAGTGCCAGACTCTTTAGCAGAAATTTAATGGATGTCACAGCCAAACACCCAAACACCTTCTGTCCTCAAGTCATTAAAAGAATACAGCTGAATGACATGATGTTAACAGACACCGCACTGAAGCTATGGCGTACAACCAATAATACAACAAATGTTCCCTTTACTGTGAAGTGCCTACAGTTCCTGTTGGACTCTTGCTTGTCAACCATTGTAACTGCCCAGGGAATTTGCACTCTGAACTTGAAGTGGAATGACCAATGCTGAACCTGCTACTTCCTGGTTTACATGGATCTTACAATCCCCTGGGGAGCTGTCAAGTGTGAGAACCTCTTGTCTAAGCCAGACCATACCAGAGGTTACACCCTGATAAATGAACTAGAAACTGTATTACTGCATACACCAAAAAGGGGTGGCTGTCCAGATCAACAGACGGTGCAGTCAAACTCTCAACCACACACCTGAAAAACATGGAGCTTGGTCTCACTCTGGAAGCCACACCCCCTAATGGTCATGCCATCCTGTGCAGCACACATCCTGTACAACTTCAGGAACATTTATCAAGACTCTAGACAATGCCCTCTGGAAGAAAATGCCCATGAAGGAGCACCTTAAAGAGATGGACTTGGTCATCACAAAAGACCATGATGCAGAGCCAAAAGTCAAATACGTGAACCCACTCACAGAACCACATGACACTAAGTCCCAGTCTGGCCACATCCAAACTATACAGAGCATAACCACAATTGCTTCAAACAACAATATTTCCTGAGCATGTGCAACCACACGTGTCGGATCCTGAAGTATTCCAAAATAGTACTACCCATTCATTTAGACAAGTGCTCAGGACAATACCATGGCAACACAAACAACATCTTTGCTCAGCCCCATTACCCTGACCCAAGGAGTTCGATTTGAAAGCTGGATTCACTAACTACTGCCTCAATGCTGGTCTGTCCCAATAGCAAGGCCAGAGCAAAAGGGGGTTTGCTTATGCTAGTTGAACACTGCTCCCACCAGAGCTGAATCACTCAGATGATAAGACCACTTTTATCCACACTGCATGAGCTATCCAGCGATTCTCCAGTTACAATGTAACACAAAGGCGATCATAGAAAGCTGCCACCAACCTGTGATGTCCCTCGACAGCCAACACATCCACCCAGCAAACCAATACATGCAAAGCCACATGAGCAAAGGCCTTTCAAGGATGCGCTGGTACGCCCAACGACAAACCCTTTCTACTAAAAGTGGAGCTTTAAGTTGGGCCATCAGTCATCAAGTACAAGTGACAGCATTTCAGATCACCCTTCAAATCGCATCATCTCTCAAGAACTCCATTAGAAAACTCCTGACTTGCACAAACCAAAGTCAGACTGATTTTCCCAAACCTGCTCTCTTGCCGGGAACTAATTAAGTTCAAAACACCAAACTCCAAGCCAGTCGAGCATCAACACCATTTCTAACCATTTCTAACACCATTTCTAACATTTCCATGCATGACAGAGCATGACCTGTCCACAGAGTGGGTCCACACTATGTATCTGTTCACCAAGTGTGTAGAGTGCAACCAACCAAACAGTTGTCAATCTGCTGAAGAAGAATGTCTGTGGACGTCTGATGTCTGTTCAACTGGATGGCTGGGATGTGAAATTACCTCTCATTGTCATCACAGTGACCCCAAGCCAACCCACCAAAGTGTCTTCTTGTGATCAGATAACCGGATGACAGATGACACTAAGATAGCACACACTATACCGGCCAAGAGTCCCCAACCCTGTCACGCCTACACCACCCACCAGTACCTTAATGAACTAAACCAGCACCAAAAAAACAGTTTTTTCACCCAGGAATAGCTCCAGAGGAGTGCTGAAAGCCCAAAAGCATACTACAGCATCGAAATTTACAAGAGACGTGATGTGAGTGATAAGGTTTAATATTGTTTTGCCCGGCCACAATAAACAATCTCCCATCAGTTGTGCAAGAAACATCTGCCACACTGGATTGGACTTCCAGAATGGTCCATCAGAACCTGTTTAAAAACACTTGGCTTCAGGGCAATGAATTGAAAGGTAAAACCAACAAGGTAGAACTATGCTTCTATCTTACAACTCATAAGTTGTGAAAGAGGGGTCCCAGCTAGTTGACACCACTCCCCAAGACAAACCTACAGGCACCTGTGTTAAGTTGTGCCCCTTTATTAATTTGACTGATGTTTCATTTAGAAATGCTTAGCTGATTTAACTCTTTATGGGCTTAACATCCATGTTCTCACTCCCTTTGTTTCTCTCTCTCTCTCTCTCTATGTGTCCTTGCTATCCTTGTGTTTGGGTATGTGTTTAATATGTGTGTTTATGTCTAGTTATATGTTGTTTCCCCTGTAGCGTAGTTTAATAAACATATGTTTTCATGCTTGATTTTTTCTGTTTTCAATGCTCACAAAAAGGTCACTCAAACTGTGTTTGTCCTTGCTACAGCAGAGAAGCGTTGTTTTTTATAACGTTTTAGATTTAACAAGATTGCGTTTGTACTTGCTGGATGTAAATGCATTCACTCATTATTGTCTTCATTCCTGATGATCATATACTATAAAATGTGTATATTTATTGGTGATTATACGTATTTTCCTTTGCGCTTAATCAGCTATTCCCTAAATTAAATAGTGTTTTAAATAACACTGTTTCATTAATTTGATCCTCAATTCGTTATATTATTATAATACAAAACCTGAGATGGTAAATATAAACAACAATGATTTTGTTTACATGTTAGGAAGACATACATGCATCTAGTGGCTAACAACAAATTCCCAGAAATTGACACTAGTGAGGAGATAGTGCAGGAGTCCACATCCTGACAGTCCGTGTAGGCGCTCAGATTGGTGCATTTAAACCGGGTACAAAAGACGGAGGCAAAAATAATGTGACAAGAAACCACTTAAGGTATCATAATGTCTCAAAAATAACATACACTCTTTAGACCCTAATGCTGTCTTTATCAAGTAATCATGACTAAATATCAGTGTTTTATTACTCTGTAATGGATTCAATCTTTGATTCGATCTAGCGCATGTTTTATCTTGGTCTTGTCATGGACTCTATCTTCAATCAATTATTTATAATTTATTTTTAAAGATATACGGTAAGTTACAGCCATTTGTATTTTGTATATCAGAAATCTTTACATTGAATGGAATGGTGCGCATCAGTTGATAATTTGTATTGTTATGCTAAACCACATACAGTAAAGGATCTTAAATTTAAATTTGTGTGTTTACTGAGACTTAAAGTCACCCTGAAACAAGTTGCGGCTGTCTTTTGAAATAGAAATAGGTTATGGAATGAGGAAAGGAAACATAGGACTTGATTTCATGCGTCAAGAATTGATTGGATTGTTGGAGGTGTGGAAACCGTCTGGCTATTGGACAGTCAATATGTCCTGTCCTTTTGGAGACAGATGTCATCAACAGATGTTTCAGGGGGAAAAGAATGTTTTCATTAGCGTTACGAAATGTAGCATTGAGTCTAACTGTTGATAGGAAACGGGCGTATAAGGGAAGAAAAATCAGGGCAACAATCAAGACACATGTGCAGGGATTACAGCAGGAAGGAACACATCTTCTGACCTTAAACATTATTCATTTTCTTTTCCATTCTTTTCTTTTTTTATATTTTCCTTTCTTCCTTTTCCTTCCTACATTCTCATTATTGTTGATGTATTGTTATTGCAGCTCATTATGAAATGCAGCATCTTGTTCTCACTTTTTAAGGGAACAGGGTTATACTCAAGTAACCTGAGATGTTTCTTGCTGCCTTCTCTTATCCAGGTAAACAGGTAATGCCCTGGCAACTTCCTGACCCCACCGTAGCAACCATTTACATCACCCCAGCAATCTCCATGCTAGCATCATGCTAAGTCATGCTAGTATCATGCCAAGTCATGCTAGTATCATGCCAAGTCGTGCTAACATCATGCTAAGTCTTGTTAGCATCATGCTAAGTCGTGCTAGCAGCATGTTATTGTAGCCCTCTCTCTCCGTGCATCTATTGGACTCTAGCACCGCCACTGCTACTCTGCGTTGTGTTGTGTTCGTGGGTGGTGGTAGAGAGACAGGACACGGACACAGAAAGGGTTCGGGATCGTGGCTTGACCGTTTATTCGACAGCAAAGCATCTATAGTAATTGATAATGTGAACTGAACTCAGTTTTTTTAAACATGCAAAGTCCATTTCATTGCACATACAATTTAATTACATGCTCTCGCCGCTTATATTATCACACATAGCTTTGCATCAGCCACCACGTATTACTCGTATTTAAATGAAAGAACAAAACATTTTAACTCTCTATATTCCTCTGCATTTAGGTCTTTAACAATTTAAAACACAAAACGTCTAAACTGAACATAAACTGAACACAACACAAATAAACTGAACATTAGTGCAATAACAACAAAGATATTTTACATTTTAATTTCCGCTGCCGTTAACATGACTTACCTATAGTATTGATAACGTGAACTGAATTCAAGATGGCGCACTATGCACGTATCAACACTATGGTACATCAAGAGGCTCAAACAACGCTAAAAGTACTTTATGTTTGCTAAACTCATAGCGACATCTTGTGGACAACACAATATACTGCCTTACATCCACCCCTTCTTTAATTGATGGCGTCCCAGCCATCTAATTAACCAAAACTCAAGTGTGGTCTGATCAATGACAATCAAAACAGTAAATGTGTGAAAATATAGTACATGATGTGTGGAGATGTGTATGCGTGGGTAACTAACTGTTATCAGAGTGCATGCAGTATGGCTCTGCGTGTGCCCTGCTGCTCCTCATACTTTTGGTCTTTAGCCACAACTTTCTCCCCCTTTCTGTCTTCTGGTGGTCACTCTCCAGTTTCACAACTTAGGATTCAAGTGAGAGTTTAGTTGGGGGACGTCGGCTCCTTCTAGGGTTTCTTCTAGGAGGTTTGGGCCCTTGGGTGGAGGTGGCCCCATTACCAGTCACAAGCACTCCCTCTTCACCACTTGTTTCTTCTGTCCACATGTCAGCCTCCTCTGTGCTCATTTGCTCCTCCTCTTTATCTACTGTTCCAATCAGGGCTCTGTCCAGCGTCTCCTCTGAACGATCACCCCTCTTTACCCCTGTTCCCTCCTCGGCCTCCAATTCAGTGCCTGACCCACCATCTGACTCATCCTCTTCTTCGATCAATCCTTCATCTCAATCCACTGGGAGAAACATACACTGCGTCAACAGGTTTCTATGAACCACTCTCTCTGCTTCTCCATCCTCTGGTCGCACCACGTACACAGGCTACCCTGGTTGCTTCTTCACCACAACATATGGCTTGGACCTCCTGATTGGACATACGCGAGAGTGCGTCAGCATTGCAGTTATCCTGCCCCCTCCGATACTGGATCTCCAAGTCATATATGGACAGATGGAAAAACCCATCGCTGACCTGTGGCGTCGAGTTTGGCTGAGGTCATTACATATTTCAGGGGGTTATTGTCTGTCAGAACAGAGAACTTGCGTCCGTAGAGGTGGTCATGGAACTTGTCCGTCACAGCCCACTTGAGAGCGAGGAACTCAAGTTTGTGTGCCGGATACCTTGTCTCAGGTGGGCTCAAGCCCCTGCTCGCATACGCAATGACCCTTTCCACCCCATCTTGGACCTGTACAAGCACAGCACCGAGCCCCATTCCTGAGGCGTCGGTCTGCAGCAGAAAGCGCCGACTGTAGTCCGGATAGCCTAGCACCGGTGCACTTATCAGCTTTTCTTTTAAAGACTGAAAGGCCTCCTTACAATCTGCAGTCCACAGAAATGGCTGGTCAGAGCTTGGGTTTTTCTGGGTCCCTCGTTTCTTCTTTCTAGGGTCCCCGGAGGTAAGGCGGTATAACGGAGCAGCCAAGTTAGAGTAGCCCTTAACATACCTCCTATAATAACCCACGAAACCTAAAAACCGCAGCACTTTCATACCATTAGTAGGCCTCTCCCAATCCTTGACCTTGCTGATCTTCTCTGGGTCTGTCCTGATGCCCTCCGCAGACACCAAGTGACCCAAGTACTGGACTTCCTTTCTCACGAGCTGGCACTTGGAGGGTTTCAGTTTCAACCCATGCTCCCAAAGCCTATCAAAAGCCAGCTGGAGTCTCTCAAGGTGTTCATTAAAAGACAGAGAAAATAATGATGTCGTCAAGGTAAATAAAGAGATGGGTGAAATTTAGGTCCCCAAAACAGGAGGTCATCAGCCTTTGAAAAGTGTGGGGGGGTGTTTTGCAACCCAAAGGGCATTCTGTTGGACTCGAACAGCCCCATGGGAGTACTGAATGCTGTCTTGTGCTTGTCCTGTTCTGCCACCTCCACTTGCCAGTATCCAGATGTGAGGTTGAGGGTGGAAAAGTACTTTGCTTGCCCTAAAGCCTCTAGAGCCTCCTCTATCCTTGGCAGAGGGAATGCATCTCGGGTGCTGCAGGAGTTGAGCTTCCGATAGTCGATACACAACTTGAGTGATCCATCCTTCTTGGTCACCACCACCACAGGGGATGCGTACGGACTTCTGCTGGGGCGAATGACTCCTGCTGTCTCCATCTCCATCAATAACCGCCTCACATCTTGCCACTGGGAGGGGGGTATTTTGCG
>JAZGTI010016195.1:0-12928 GCA_036877585.1 Botia kubotai
TATATATATATATATATATATACACACTATCTATCTAGGAACAGCAAGTAACCAATCATGGTTCATGGTGAACTAAATCATGGTTAACTAAAAGTTATTGGCTATAAACATGGGGTCACTGCCCAACTTCCTGTTTCAACAGGAAATACATCAACACTTTGCTGTGCCACTTTATATTACGGCACTGAAGCAAATCTTGGCCGAGTGGGGACCTTTAAAGATAGAGCATCTCTCTCTCTCTCTCTCTCTCTTTCTTTACCTTGATTCAGAAAGAACCGATACAGCTCGGCTGCTTTCATCCTCAACACAAAAGCCGCCTCAGTGAACGCTGGCCTTCACTTCCATTAGTGCATCAGAAAGTCATGCAGAAATCAATTAATCCTTTTATATGTCACAAAGAAGAAACCTCAGACACAGCAGCTCAGAAGTGAATGAATGAGCGAGCGTATGCTGCTCCTGCTGAAGCAACACCACAGCAGAATGAAAGAAATGTACTCACGGGCGACGCTCACGCCATAAATATTTAGATTCATTAGCAAACACGAGGATCACATTACTATGAATAATAAATACAACAATGAGAAATGAATATTGAAATCATATTAAAATTTCATGACTCGAAAGCCAAACCCATGAGGACAAATTTAAAATAACTAGCTAACACAAACAGTCCCCATATGGATTCTACCAACGACAAAGACCTCCTTCTATATATTGTGAGGACGAGACATAAAAAACAACACTCTGTTCTCAACACGATTTGACAGACGGAATATTCATGCTCACTAATGTGGAAATAATACCAACATTTAAAGCCATTGGATTCTAAATTCAAGCTATTGATGGTTTGCATTTAACGTCACACTATTTCCACCCATGATGGAATCTCTTTGGCCTAGAACCTGGACCAACTTCCACATTCTGGTCCTCCCTTATTTTAAACACCAAATATGGATGCCTGGTCGCCATCTTGCCTCAGTCATTTACGAAGGAACGGAAAACGTATACTGTCAGGAAAATCGGCTTTGAGCTCCACAAGCTTTGGCAGCAGCAAGCAGCAGACTTTTCACTGATCGGCTCAACGTTGAGAAAGGAACACAGGTTCACATCCATACAGGGACCCTGAGGTGCTTTCTGGTACCATACAAGGAGAGACTCCGGTCACCAAATCATGCAAGAAGAAAAAGAGGCGCAATACAAATCTGATTAGCTGCAGAGAACAGAGGTGAGGTCAACGAAGACTCAACCTTGTGACCCTGAAATGACCTCTAATAATGACTAATAACTAGCATGCTTTGGAAGTAGACGTAGCACTGAAGCGCCCTCAGAAATTTGCCATCCCAATGGTAGCCTTTACTATAAAATATGGTCTGAGGCTTTAATTTCTGTGTAGAACAACATAAAGCAGGCAATTATGGCCATATTTGACAAATTCATGACACAAATTCAATAGCGTTATTTCCCCCTCTCTCCCAGGCGGTTTTGAAAGTGGAGCTAAATTCATATTTAATCATACGTGTTTGAAACTGTGCCATGCAGAAAGGAAAATGAAGTCTATTTAAACCACAAAAAATACTAAAGTTTTCACATTACAAAATAAAATCATTCATCCATCACTTTACACTAATATCCTCTCTTCTAAGACTAGATTTTCTCACATGTAGCACAGACCTGCTGCTTTTTCAAAGAGCCAGCATGCCCATGAGCTATGAGAGATGTTTTTGGGACTACATTAAGCTGTACTTGAAAAATTCATCTCTTGGCATCAGCAGCTCTATACATTCCCTGCCAAACTGTTATAATATTCCTCACTGATGAGATGTATGGAGTGCAGGTCATCTCTGTCGGACAGTAATCAGTTCACACGGTAAATGAGAAGGCCGGCTAATGAAGCTGGCAGTGACACAAGAGTTGTAGCATCAGGTGAACTGCCATTGGCTAATGGCTTTGGCCCACCATATTGGGCCCCGCCATGCCAACAAACTCAGGCTATCACCAGTGTAGACATATCTTCTGCGTTTCCAGCCAAGAAATGCTTTGTGCCACATTTTAAACCCTTGTGTAAACACACAGAGCGTTGTTTTTACATAAAAAGCAACACAAATTTAAAATGTTTGGAATAAAAAACGCGAAACTGACAGCTACCATCCTAGAGTGTCACTACATGGTTGCCAAAGCATTTTGTCCAGTTACTTCCCAACACTTATAGGTTTTAAGAACATTTCCCTAACACTTCCATTAAACAACACAAACTTAGCTGTCCTGTAGCTCAGTGGTTAGAGCAGGGCGCTAACAACGCCAAGGTCATGGGTTCGATCCCAGGAATTGCACATACTCATAAACAATGTATAGTATAATACAATGTAAGTTGCTTTGGGATAAAAAAAATTTTTTGGATGTTGTATTAACATTATTGCTTGATTTTAAGAATGCTATTTTAAAAAAATCTTTCTGTAACATTTTCAAAACGTTCCACTACTTTAGAATGTTTTTGATTTTATATATATTGTTAAAGAGTTCTACTAATGTTACTGCAAGAATATTTTTGAGAACTTTGAGAGAACGTTAGCCAATGTTCTGAGAATGTTCCCTGTTAGCTGGGCTACTGGCCTAAGATTAAAGTATTCACTTCCAAGTGATATTCTGTTCCTGGATGTGATATTCTGTGCCTGGATGTGATATTCTGTCCCTGGATGTGATATTCTGTCCCTGGATGTGATATTCTGTCCCTGGAAGTGCCTGGATGTGATATTCTGTGCCTGGATGTGATATTCTGTGCCTGGATGTGATATTCTGTGCCTGTATGTGATATTCTGTCCCTGGATGTGATATTCTGTGCCTGGATGTGATATTCTGTGCCTGGATGTGATATTCTGTGCCTGGATGTGATATTCTGTTCCTGGATGTGATATTCTGTGCCTGAATGTGTTTCTGGTTCCTTCTTGGTAATTCAGTGCAAGTCTATCACATGTTTCCAGGTCACCTCTAAATAATATCACACATCTTCAACAGCTACATCACTTTCATTGATGAGTGCAGCACACAGTGTACGAGGGGCTGTGCACCGTATTTCATACTTAAAGTTTTGTTCGAATTTCTAATCCACAATATGAGCAATAACTATAATGTTTACCTTAGCAAGCGGCACTAATTAAAGAGAACGAGGAACCAGCTTTGATCTGAAGTGTCGAAGAGCATTAAGCTAAGAGGTTAAAGGGTTAAGAAATTACATTTTGCGTGTCGTCTGCTCTCTTCCTGTGAAAACTGAACCGATAAACTCAACAGAACAAACAAACGCGAGTGACAGCTTAATCCTCTGAACTCTGATAAACCATCCATCATAATTTAGCAGTGTGAAAGATGATTTGCATATTCTAATTAGAACCCACGCCTTTACAGAACAATTACAATAATAGCGCCAAACTTCATTTTACAACATTTAAAACAAGCCAGTACGACAAGAAACTTTTTTGCTAATTTGATCTTTTTGCTGCTAATTAGCACGAATTTGATTTAGAAATAGTGCGCACTACACATTTGAATTATTATTAGGTTAACTTGTTTATGCTGGTTGCTGTGGTACACTTCACTAATATCACTGCTAACAGTTAAGATTGAGGCTTTGAAACACCTCAAATTATACAGTGTTGTTATTTAACAAGTTTGTGATTTTTACCTAAAAAATTGGTGCAAAAAGATCCCATAGACTTACACTGAAGGAGGAATCCCAGAGATCAGACAGACATCAGATAATCATACTTCATCATTTCACTTTTTAACACTTACAAGTACAAGACCACCAAGCACAGATCACCTCAAGCTAACAGACATGACCTAAAAAATCAAGTTTGATTACACTGGGACTATAAACATTAAATAATAAAAAATACGTTTTCGGACCCTGGACAGACTGTTACAATCTGTTAGGTGATGTCTCTTCAGAAATAATGAAATATTCAAGCATCTGGTTTATAAACTTGTGCTGGGCTTTCTCAATTCAGTGTGTGACTCTATCTGATGAGTGACAGTGTCATGTGCGGCTTCAGCCATGATGATGAAGACGTGACCTCTTCTTTAATGAAAGTGTTGTGGGCCTGGAGTACAGAGAACCCTGGAGAATTCAGACGAGCATCCCGGGAGCTCGGGGCCAGTCTGAAAGTCCATATTTAATGAATCCGTGACCGGGAACATTTGGCTGCCGGCGGTTTGGATTATCAGGCGAGGGCGAAACAAGATGTTTAATATTAACCAACTAGAAAGCATGAAAATTACCCAAAGAGAGCGCTGGCGTGCTGAAACAGGTGCCACACACAGTGATGGGAGATAAGACACACACACATACACACACTCTGATCCATTCTCTCTTTCCCAGCGTGCATCTCAATGCAAATTGGATTCAAGAAGACGAGTGCCGATGGACATGAGACACACACGCATCCCTGCACACAAACGATAGTGTTAATATGCACGACTGCCACCAGCCAGTGAAAGACAAAACCAAACCTGCCTGAACTGAAACAATTGAAACAAATTCTCCCTGATTTATTTGTCGGACCTACAGTGGGGAGCAAAAATCAGAGAGAGGCAAAGAAGTCAAGTAACTTAAAATGGAGAATTATTAAAGATTCCGTGTTATTTCTGGGTCACTAATTGAGTGTAAATACATTTGTGACATTGACCGTGTTAACTCATTTACTCATTACACTATGACAGCACTGATCAGCAGCTTGAGGAACTCAATGAGTAGAACTTTGCCTTAGGAATGTAAAGGTCTTGGGTTTGAATCCCAGGAAACCCACAGTCACAAAAAAAGATTATAACTTAAATACACTGTAAGTTGCACTGTAAATGTACTGTAAGTTGCGCTGTAAATGCACTGTAAGTTGCGCTGTAAATGCACTGTAAGTTGCGCTGTAAATGCACTGTAAGTTGCACTGTAAATGTACTGTAAGTTGCACTGTAAGTTGGGCTGTAAGTTGCGCTGTAAGTTGCACTGTAATTTGCTTTGGATAAAAGCTTTGGGTAAAACAAAAGCAAACTTTGTTACAGTTTTGTATTCAATTAAAAACATGCAGTGGTCTTGTGGTCTTGGACTGTATGTATCTATTTGCTGTATGCTGCTTTCTGATGTGTGACAGGAACTCAGTTCTGTGGGTCGAGGTCCAGTTGTCCCTTCACAGGCAGCGACCTGTCTTTCTTTTGTTTGCCGAGGCTCCGTCTCCTTTCATTTCATGTGTATTTTTGAGCTAACGTTTTATCACAGTGAAACAGGCCCCTAATACGCCTGTACAACAAACGGTTTATCAGGAGCGGACGCATGCAAGAATTACTGATCAAAATGCAGCAGGCTACACGCCGCCTGCGGGCTTCCCATATTAATGAGCATATACTGTACCCGACCTCATATACTGTACCCGACCTCATATACTGTAATTGACCTTATACACTGAACCCGACCTCATGCAACCACGCACACACTACATACATGTGATCGAGTCTTAATCACAGCTCACATTTCCATGACATTTAGCGTGATCTACTGCATATTTGCTTGTTTACACAAACTGCCTTTGAAACGCAGAGACGAGATATTTGTTTCATTATCTCTGGAAGATGCGTGCTGCTGGTTCTCCTCTATTTCTCGCTTTCTCCCTCTCTAGTCATCGAGTGTGATGTGTATTACTCAATGGCTGATAATCCTGCACATGAAGCCACATGCTCGAACTAATACCATATCAAACGCTCTGCTATTCAGATCCAGCGTCCTGCCGGTAATTGTCTTATTCCAGATGACCAGAGCTGCAGAAAACGCATGCAGTTCTCTGCTGTCAGTCTGGACTGTAAGAACGAACAGGAAACACAATTAATGGAGAAACAGGAAAACACACTGTCAGACTGTGAGAGGTTAAAGCTTACTTACTATACCTATATAGGCTATACATACCACCTAATTCATACAGGCAATACTATACTTATATAGGCTATCTATACAACTTAATACATACAGCCAATACTAATACAAGCTATATTTTCTGCCTAATACATACAGGCTACACTAATATACGTAGTTGCAATATATAATGTTAACACACAATAAATAAATTCCTATGAAAAATATAATGTACAGTGAAGTCCAAAGGTCTGAGCGCCCTGTGCCTCAACAGAAGCAAGGAAATGTGACTTTTTTATAGTAAGAACTTACATTTGATGTATATCATATTTGTAAGAGCCAGATTATGAGTCTGATATGTGTAATATAGAACATATGTACTAGCTGTGTCAGTTTGATCCTGCTTTCTCTGAAACACAAAGCCTGTTACTCGGATTCAAACGACACCATCAGTCTGGCTTGTTGAAGACATTATGAATTCATCAGCATAAAAAACTCAACATTCCGCGCGGATCGTACCTGCTCTGCAGACGCCCCGCGTCCCCAGAATTAATCTGCTGGATCTACTAGTGTTGTATGCAAATGCTACATTCACAGAAACAGGCAATAAACAGCACACAGCAAAATAATGGCAACTACCAGATGTACAGATTTGATTATTATATGATATTTCACTGTTTACAGCGTTCACACAAGAAACAACAGGCTTGAAATGAAACCTTGTGCTACAATGTATGGAGGGTTAAAATTGATTCAACAGGGAGGTACAGAGATCTCCACAAACCTTCCCTCCACCACGGAAACATGTATAAAATATGACTGCATTACAGAAAAGCAGCTCTGAATGTGGGTTTCTGCGCAAGATATTTGCTCCATCGAAACACCAGTTCTGCGTCTGGGGAGTTTGGAGGCACCATGGGACAGAACGAGGACAAATAAAATACTAAAATCTTGAAGAGCTATAATTACACTGAGTGGCCCCAAGTCGAGGCATTAATCATTATAAACAGCCATGACAGAAAAATCAAACCACGGCTGGTTCACTTCTCCCGTGTCCCCAGAGCAACCGATGCAGTGCACCAGAAAAACAGAAGAGAGAAGTTGCAATTCTGCTGTGCCCGGAGGTCTGGCCATCCTGTTCCTTACAGTGTGCCGTTCCAGAAAAACGTGAGGTACAGGAGGTGTTGAACCTTCTTAAAGGAACAGTCACCTAAAAATAAAACCTAAAAATAAAAATGGACAACTCTGAAAAACAACACAGGTGTTTCAGACAATGCGAGGGTGTGGAGATGATCTCACAATATTCATTTTGAGTCGTCGACTTTCATTGTATGTAGAAAGAAAAACGTTCTCACCTCCTTATTGTAAGGAGATTGAGTTTACATCGAAACAGACAGAAACTGAACTGAAAACAAAAGTAATCTTAAAAGCAGTTCACACACTATACAGCGGAGACTCAGCTTTATGAGTGAGCACACACATAAGCGCCTGAGCGCCGAAATCTTTGTGTCTGCTGAGATTTTGGACAAAGATCTGGTGTAATCCCATCTCCACGGCTGTCACTTAAAACCGAGGAAACCTTGAATCCGTGACAACGTCCCAGAGACACGTCTGCACACTCAGAACCTTGAGAAAGCATGTGACAGCCTTCTTTCGTTCAGTAAAGAGACGCATAATACACATCATCCTTAACTCATGTGAATAGAACCCTGAAAAAAGCTCTTTAAATTTCAAGGCCTCGAGCTGATGTAAAAAAAACAGCCGCGGTTCAGTAATACAGGCACGAGACGTTCAGCGAGACATGGAAAATAAATGAATGTTGGTTTTGTCAAAAATTGATTCCAATCTCATGCAGTCAATAAACCCACAGAACACGTAAAGCATGCTTTTCAACACAGTAACTGTTCATGACATTCCAGTGCATACAAACATTTCATTAAAGAAGACGCAACTTAAACGAAACCAAAAAAGCTTCAGGTTGTGAAATAGAAATTATACGCTTGTAATTTTTGGTAATTTTTCAGAAACATGATTGCAATGGCGTATGAGATCAGTTCACCTGAACAAGACTTAATAAATGAAAGACAGAACAGAGGATATTAACCCTGCTTGATAAATGAACAGGGATATTGTCTGTCAGCTCGGTCATTAGGCCTTTTCACCAATTACTCTTCTAGGTGAACAAAGAAGTCACAAGCCCCGGCCGGCAGAGTCCCTCGTTTAAATCTGGATCAACGCAGGTCAACAAACAAGTCAGAAAATTAGACCATGCAATATTATTACCCTTAGCACCCTTAAACCTAATTGTTATTGGATTGGGGACCTCAGTGATGACTTTGGTTCAGTAACATGTCGTATACCTGGCGAGACGAATCAAACATGAGCACACAACTCAAACACTTTTCACACTACTAATAAAAGTACATGAAGTAAATAAAACTGCTGACAAAGAGATTTAGCAAGCTACACTTCAAACAGACCAAAACGAGAAGCTCTCGGCTCATTGGTCAACAGTCGTCACCAATGGCAACATTTAAGCACCTCGACATCACATGGTACAGGAAGTGAAGCGGCCGAAGACGAGACGAGTTTGATCAGATTAGTAAAGACATATGAGGCGCGCAAAAGGTAGTCGAGGCGCTTTGATCTCCCAATTAAAGGGGAATATTTAGAAACGGAAACATGCAGCTGAAGCTAATGAGCCCGGCCGATCGGCCCTTCAATTTTATAAATGTAATGACGCTCCGATAAGCATCACCTCGACTAATTTGTTTGTTAAATAAACACAAATCGCTGGACTGTGACTGTTGTTCCACATGTCAATTGTGTCGGTAAATAAACTTGAACCATTTGCCAGATTTGAAATTTATTCAAATTAAACTCAATTAAAAAAAAGTTACATATAAACAATTGTATTTTCAAAGGTATTTTTTTCTCCTTTTTTAAACAGATTTTGGACTTGTTGATACATTAATATTTTAAAGATTTGAATGTGTCTGGGCGTCTGCACTGAACCGTCAGATCACGCCTGACGCCTCAGTCACAATTTTTCCACCTCGCCAGAGTTCATTGTTTTGACAGAACGCATCGGCTGTATCTACACTTCCTTTCACACTGGAAATGATAAATGTTCTTCTTTGTCCATTCATTCTATGGCTGTGGCAGTTTATAGGTGGAGGTTACAGAAATGGTGTATAGTTCTTTTCCAAAAGTTCACCTTTGACATTTCCTGCATTGATCTGTCAGGGGTCTTCACTGTCTCTCAGCGTGACTGAACAGAGACTGGGTCTCTATCTCCGTCTGTATTGATCAGATGACAGAACAGACTGAAAGACGAGCTTTGTCACGTCACATCTCTCAGTTTCAGACGCCTCTTATCAGGATAACCTGAATAAATGTCAAAGACACGCCGCAGTTTACGTGAGACGTGATTCTCTGTTTGTATCAATTCATCAGTTTCTCAGAAAAATAAATAAAAAATGTAAAACAAAGCAACAAACAAAGACAACAGAGACACAAAACACCAACAATTGAAAAATAAAAGCACAGCTATTACGAAATCTTAAATAAAAAGCATGAAGAAATTAAATTAAACATTTTTTATAACCATTTGAGCGCACAAACTGAAAACAAAAATATTTATCCAAAAACTTTTAAAATTCTCAAACTTTCCATTTAAAAACTTCCAGGTTTAAAAACAACAAGAGAATCACCTTAGATTTTCAGTGTGCTCTCAGACTTCTGGACCCCACAGTGTCACAAAAGCGGGTTAAAAACAGCATGGATGGCTTTCTGTAGCTTGAGGCAAAGTTCCAAGCGTACAGAAGAAGGTTCTGAAGAGTCTGTGAGAGGGAGACACAGTTGGCTGTCACCACGCTGCTGGCGACAGGAGGGGGGGTGCTGCCCGGGCCCCTGCACAAATGACAAGCGGCGCTGTTTGCCACAAACCCAGATTCTGTCACTCTTAACTTCTATCGCCTCTCCATGTCATGTTAACTGCCAATCACTGCCTGCTCGCCAATTACCCCGCCAGGTTCCCAGGCCTGCCACGCGCCTCCGTTCTCTCTCTGTTAATAACAACAAGAAAAAGACAGAGACTTCCACAAGACTTGCTGTGCAAGCTTACTCTAATTAACCATCAGCTTAATTAGACAATTTACTGTGTAATTAGCAGGCAATTAGTCAACACCTCTCAGATCTTAGTAACTGCTTTGACAGAAGTGCATTTCCAAGACTGATTCCGTCGTGGAAAAGCACCTAAGTTGTTTATTTTCTCCTCCTCTTTCCTAATGTGAACCAACGGCAGGCAGACACAGTGTAATCACGGCTGATGAGGCAGGCGCATGGAAAGACACGTTAGTTAAGTCAGAGGAAGGTGAGACATTGGGACAGTCTGTCCCCGCCACCTCAGACTGCTGCTCTGCATGGAGAGCGTTTCCCTGCGACGTTTTCCCCAGAGGAACGAACGCGAGACGACGTGTCAATGATCTGTGATTAAGCAGAGGGCGTGAGGACAATGATGTTACATTTTACACAGCAATCATGAGCAAGTTCTCAGTCGTAAAGATCATGTCAACAGCCACTTTCGCTAAACAACTAGCGTACAGAACGCCGCATCATTAAACGGCAAAACATCACAATGACAGCAAAAGCAGGTATATTCTTTAAATATGAACTAGACAGAGGACAAGTAGCACAAAGCTCCAATGCCAAGACCGACATGGAAATTTCTACAGGCAGCTGGTTGCTAAGGTCTTAGCACATCGCTATGTGGTTGCTACTGTGTTCCGGTTGGTTGCTAGGTGGCTTCTTTTTGGTCCAAGTAAAAAAAAAAGCCCATCCCATAATATTCCAACAGATCAGGTTCTTCTCCTTGCCCATTTTATCATTTCCCTAGTGAAAATTACAAACGGTATCACTCAGAGAAGTAATAGCACACCTCTGCTCCACAACTAGCGAGATCTGAGGTACAGTTGCTAGCACTAAAATCGCGGGTCTTGAATTACTTTGGGGAAGAGGTTTAAGTGTCTAACGCAAAGCATGAGCTACAGAAAAAAATACGCTTGACGTAGCTAACGCTATTAATTGAGCTCTGTGTGTGTGGGATGTTAAACAGAGTTGTGCTAGCCCCTTTCTCTCTCTCTCTGTCTGTCTCTCTGTTTGCCTCCCTCTCTCTCCCTCTCTCTCTTCACAGCAGGCCAGCCCGCAGCTCTGGAGGCTGTCCATCTCTCTGCTGTAACTCTGTCACAGAGCTGAAACTGCAGAAATGGCTGTGTCACATTCAAACACTCTCAGGGGGCCCCATCCCAGAATTCTCTCCTGCTGGTGTGAAATGGAAATCAGCCTGAATGCAATGCATTCTGGGTAGTGCCAATCTTCAGCTACAGCGAGTGCCCTGTAAAAGCAGAAACAACTTATACTGCTGAAACAAAATGGATGATTTTTTTCCATTTAACACATCCGTACGAACAGTCACGGTTTAATTACATGAAAAATAAAAATGTACCCTTATGTATTTAATCAATACATAAGCCTGGTCTTACTGTAAACCTTTTATTAGTGCACAATACTCCAAAGGAAAAGGATCAAAACAATCAGAGAAGTCTAAATTTAATTGTTAAATAATTAATAATAACAGCTGTTAATAACAGCTACAATAAAATTAGTAAGAGAGAAGTACACAAAGTGACAAATGCAGCGGAACCCTGTTTGTTCTTTGAAAATAAACAAATAAAATCAGGTCCATTTCACAGAAGAGCAGGTCTGTGTGCGCTACAAGATCCAAGCTTGATGAAAACAGAAAACGACACAATCCCTCATTATCCCACACGGAGACCTGCAGCCCTTCTGCACACAAAACACAGAGCTACGCATTACAGGCGCTACCTATTAAAACCCTTGCAACATAACAGAGCGTGTGTGTGTTTGTGTGTGTGAGGTCCGTGACCTCTGACCTTTCTGTTCTTGCTAAAAATCGCAGCAGTTGATTAAGCCCACAGACTAATTAGCAGAGAGACACATGAAGCCAACCAGAAGATGCAAGGAGATGAAGTGACAACAGCGCGCGCTGGGTGATGCGACACATCGCACTTTATCTGTTACCATGGAGCTACAGCCAACATTTCTCATTAAATTATAAACCCTGAAATCTGAAAAGCAGCGTAAATGTGCGCGTGTTTGCATGCCAACGGACTGGCTTCCCCGGACGACGTCTTTTGTTGCACATGTGATTGTAAAGTTGAGACGTGCTAAAACGCCGCGTGGTTTTAATACTCGCAATCATCATATTTAGTTCAGATTTACCCACTAAATCCTCCCACGGCGCGGTGAGAGGTCGCGTTCAAGAATAGACATGATGTGCAGAGAAAGTTTCACAAAGATGAAGTTTGAGAGTGTGGCGTGGTGGGTGGAAGACTCGCAGGTCAGCAAGCAATCACTACTTCTTCATATGGGTTAAAAGTGTTTAAACTCTCGTGTGAAGTAGAATCACACAAGATCAACCTCTAGTCTACAGGTCAACGGCTAAAACCGGCACCTCTTTCAGCCTCTGACTGACCAAAGCACGGGCAAACTGGTGCATTTGCGTGTTAATCAGGTAAGCTCCAATTACAGGTGTGATTTAACCTGGCTGGATCAGTTAAAGGTCTAACTGGGCTCAGCTGCCTTCAGACCTTTGGGCTTTGGTTTTGAAGATTTTCTACAGGTCCTTTACCTATTGTGTTATTAGTCAGAAACGAGGCAAATTAAGGCGTATCAATCAGTTATCTACTGGTCCATTTATGTGTGCTGCATGAAAAGTGCTCTATTAATTCCTTAAAATGAAGATTGTCCTCCACACCTTTGTCTTTTCTTTTGAACACTGGTTTCACAAAACGGCTCAAGAAAGGAGAGTCGCTAAAAAACAACACTTTTTTTAGAGTATAGTTTATTAGCGGTTAATTAACGGCCAGCGAGCTCCCGCACACCAGTTTTGTTAGTCAGCTCTGCGCTGGTCTGGCGAGCTAATTAACGATTCTGAACACAAACATTTCCTTCCAC
>JAZGTI010016196.1:0-12927 GCA_036877585.1 Botia kubotai
AAGTATCAATTTTGTAAAATAGAAAATTATGAAATTATTTTTAAGGTGTGACCATTAATAAAGGGTTATACTAACTCATAAAGAATTCGAACCCCTCCCAGTGCTTTAGGGTTCCAACATCAGAGGGCCGACATCAATACAACAGATACTGCTGAAAAGTGCCATGTACATGCTTAGACAAATAAACTTTCAGCAACAAAACCACACACAGCATTAACAGCTTAAATCCTAACAAGATATCCTAAGGAGATTTCTTGTATTTTCAAGATAAGCACTTTGTTCAGACAGGCAGCAAAAACAAAATTCAGTATAAAAAAATCAAAGTTCATTGTAGACTAAACGGCACAAATATCACAGGATGCAGCGTACAGTGAAGAACATCATACATTTACATTTACGCATTTGACAGACACTTGTATCCAAAGCGACTTACATTGCGTTACACTATACATTGTTTCTGAGTATGTGCAATCCCTGGGTGTCGAACCCATGACCTTGACGTTGTTAACACCATGCTCTAACCACTGAGCTACAGGAAAGCCATACTTGTTAACAAAGCCGTACAGATTCACAAAAAGAGAACTGCAGGGACTGACGTATTTTTAGAGAGTTAACCTTTCAGTACTTCTGTTTACTCTTGTCAAAGTCAAGGGGGTTTTAAATGGGTTTTTGGTTAAAGGCTTAAAATAAGGGCTGTGGTTAACACAAGCTCAACATATTTTCACATTGTTTTCTATGATATAAACCGCAGTAAAACTCATTTTCGAACATTTTCTTGGACAAAAAAAGTATCATAAACTTTAGTTGATCGCAGAGCTTTCTTTTTTACGAAAACTCTAAAGCCTGTGTAATGATCTTGTTGACATTTTGTCAGGGAAAGCCGTGTGAAGCTAACATCCAGGTTGGTTTATAAAAATGTCATCCCTGCAGCTCTGTATTGTTCAAGTCTGCCAGCAGAAAAAGGGACTTTTCTGCCCCCTGTGTATTTAAAGGGGTATTACAGGTTAAAAACAAGCACAGGGGCACATACAAATCACAGTTCTGTAAAATGTGTCCTTGTATTTACCTTATTTGACCATATGTTTGTTTATGACTGTTTGCAGGTCATGTACTTCAGCTCTCTGTTTCCCTACCTGGTGCTTATTTGCTTCCTGGTTCGAGCTTTCCTTCTCAAAGGCTCTGTGGATGGGATTGTCCACATGTTCACCCCAAAGGTATGACCCTTAAAGACAGGAAGTGTGAGCAAGTGCTAATTACCCCTCATGGCTTTAATCTCAACACCACCAACCCAAAGGCGCTTTACAACAATTAGACCAATTTACACTTCATGCTTTGGTTTATCCACCAGTAATAAATTCAACATGATGTTAATCAACTATTACCAATTCCCATGCGTATCCCTCGACTCAGTTCGATGGAGATCAGCAGATGTATCTATGGAAACAAGACCCCCGCCAGATTTCCCAGCATGCATTTGTGCTCTTTCATTAGCACATATTGAAACACTGCACTACTTTAAATAAAGACAAACCACAGGACGAAGTGCTGTCACACATCTTTGGTTTTTAGTCTGTCTTTATTTTAAAACTCACAGTGTATGTGTATGTGCCTCTTTGTGGTTTGTCACATCAGTGGGTGTAACACACAGTTCCTCAAAAGTGTGTAGCGTTTCATATTAGAAGCCAATCACAAACGCTGCACTGTTTAACAAGGCTAAATAAGAGCTTGGTTTGGTTAAAATAAACAAAAATCAGTTATTGAGTACATGACAGATCAGTGTTCAAAACTTCTTAACTTACCCTGATTCACAAGTTTATAATAATTGATTTATAGTTCAAGCCGTCGTGTCGAATTACAGCAGTTGTTTAGAAAAGAAGTAAACTGCAGTTTTATGTTTTGAACAGAGAGGGCGGTAGAGTTACAGATTGCAGCTTTATGACATTTTGTAGCACTATTTGTACATCACCACTAAATTTAAAGGGCAAAGTGCAAAAATGAAAATATTAAACATTGTGTTTTCAAAATAAAAGCTACTTGGAACTGCAGAAGGGTGACAGAAGAGTGTATGCATTTAAATATGGGATGCATAATAAGCCTAAACTTACACTTAATCTCACAGCTGGAAATCATGCTGGAGCCCAAAGTATGGCGTGAAGCTGCCACGCAGGTCTTTTTCGCTCTGGGTTTGGGTTTCGGGGGCGTTATCGCTTTCTCCAGCTACAACAAGCGAGACAACAACTGCCACTTCGACGCTGTGCTGGTCTCCTTCATTAACTTCTTCACCTCTGTGTTGGCCACTCTGGTCGTGTTCGCCGTGCTGGGCTTCAAAGCCAACATCATGAACGCCAAGTGTGTGGAAATGTAAGTTCAAGCATAAAAGAATGAAGACTTTCAGAGAGAGTTTGTTTTCTAACACAGCTAACCACTCATTCCCTACCCATCTAGTCTGTTAATACTGGTGCAGTTTAGTAGCTTTGACTCAGACTAATAACTCAACAGATCTATCAGTCTTATAAAAGCACATGTAGGGTTCAATAGTTATAGTTAACTGCTCATTACTCATTTTTTACAGGAACACAAGAAAGATAATTGATCTCCTTGGCACAGAGATCAATCCAAGCTGGATCCCACACCACATTAACTTTAGTCATGTCAGCCCTGAGGACTACCAGCAGATGACCAGCATAATCCAGGGTGTGATGGAAAACGATTACCGCCGCCTCGGCTTAGACAACTGCAACATCAAAGAGGAGCTGAACAAGGTGAGGAGGATCTTAAAAGAGAACCGATACAGTGAGGAGAAACATTAGAGACAGCTGATACGCACAAACTTTCCATGGAATCTGACCCTGCAGGACACGCCCACTCCGGTCATATGTTAATACAAGCGAATATAGTCCTACATAACCCATTCTTACTGTATTATTTGATACATGACACAAAAAAAGCAAAAACTATGTTTAAAAATCGCATTATACATTTAAAAATGTATTACATAGAAACAGCTGCAACCTGTAACTTTTTTGTTAAAAAATCAAGTACATAACAGATCGGTGTTCAAAGCTGTCTCCTCACCTTACTGTGACTCGCAATGGTAAGATTTTTATAATGTTTTATAATTTGAGCTGTCAGATCCAATTGAAAGTGTCAGTTTGGTTTCATTTGACTTCAACATCTGTAAAGAGATGCACGTAAAGTAACCTGCAGTTTTATATTTCAAGCAGAGATGACACTAGAGAGATAACAAGCTTACGGATTGCAGCTTTAAACCAAAGATTCAGACATATACAATTTGTTCAAGCTGTGCTCAAGTAATAGACTAAACCTGGACTTAAACATCCTCTCAGACATGTACACTGCAGAGGAACCAGCTACAGTTCCTAACAGTCATCTTGTCCTGTACTGAAGGCATACAGGGTTTCTCTGTGTGTTGGTATGGCAGTAGACGTGTGGGAGGCCCACACTGCACTGCATGATGAAATAAATGGAAATAAATGCAGCACATGTTGTCTGAGCTGATACTAGTGTCTGGAATCAGACACACTTGCACAACAGTCAAGAGAAACGTAGAAATCTTTTAGTAATCACAGACTTGTTTTTTACAGCCACTGTCTCTCTCGTGTGCTTTGATTTATTTTCATGAATCTATTTTCTTTCCTGCTCATCTCAGGATAAACCCCCTCACGCTACAATGTGTTAAATAATTGATGCAGCAGCCTAAAGCCGCAGTTTTTTAACAGCACAGAATGAATGAATGTACAACATCGCCCCTGACAGTGATAGAAATTGTGTATCTAAATGTTTTTCCAAATCCGTAATCCTGTGGGCAACAGTAACAGTGCTTGTCTGTGTCTTTATAAACATATTTGACATACAAGGGTTTCTGAATACATGCTTAAATCTGAATGAGCGTTCGTTCTGAATGAGCGTTCGTTCTGAATGAGCGTATGTCTGAATGAGCGTACGTTCTGAATGAGCGTTCGTTCTGAATGAGCGTATGTCTGAATGAGCGTACGTTCTGAATGAGCGTACTTTCTGAACGAGCGTACGTTCTGAATGAGCGTTCGTTCTGAATAAGCACTCATTCTGAATGAGCGTTCGTTCTGAATGAGTGCTGAATCTGTTCTCGTACAGGCGGTTCAGGGTACAGGTTTGGCCTTCATCGCCTTCACTGAAGCCATGACCCATTTCCCCGCGTCGCCTTTTTGGTCCGTCATGTTCTTCCTCATGTTGGTCAATCTGGGGCTGGGCAGCATGTTCGGCACTATTCAGGGCATACTAACTCCCATCGTGGACACCTTCAGAGTGCGCAAGGAGTACCTCACAGGTCAGCCAAAGCCAAATACACATGACTCCTAACAAGTGTGAATAGAAACAAGGGTGTATAGTGTAATAATGTATAGTATGACATTTTACTGGAGGGTTGGTAACTCATATGCATTAAAAACTATACAAAACCATTGAATTGAGTGAAGAAGCTCCTACAAGCCCCGCCCCCCCAATTTTTGTCAATCCCCCAAATGAGCTTCTGACAGGGGAGTTCCCCCATACACTAAAGTTACAGTCTTCAAGTATTATAATTATTATGAAGTTAAAAGTGAATCTAGTGTTCTTATAGCTGGGCCATGCCCCAACACCAAACCATGGCACTCGTTTGTCATCACACTCCTACCTGAAGTAATCCTGCAATTAAACATTTTAACATGCAGTTTTCCGTTTCCCTTTGGCGTCTGGTAAGCTACAATATTAATCATACATTATATTGCTCCCTGTTTACAGTCGGCTGCTGTGTGCTTGCCTTCAGCATTGGTTTGATATTTGTCCAGCGATCTGGGAACTATTTTGTAGCCATGTTTGATGACTACTCTGCCACTCTGCCTCTCCTCATTGTGGTTCTTCTGGAGAACGTCGCTGTGGCCTGGATCTACGGAACAGACAAGTACGTAACAAACATCCACGGTGTGAGTGCAGGAACTGAGCTGGAGTTCTGTTAGAACGTCTACAGCGCCCTCTGGTGACTCAATTGCAAATGGGTGATAATTGCAAATCCGATGTGCAGTTATGTAAATATACAAACTTTATTTGTGGATTGCTCTTATAAATACAGTTTAAAAAAAGCGCAATGCATCTGAATCTCTCAGTAAGAACAGAAGACAAGTTGTGATCTGATGTCATTTCTCATGCAGGTTCTTTGAGGATTTGAAGGACATGCTTGGATTCACTCCGTATCGCTTCTATTACTACATGTGGAAGTTTGTGACGCCGGTGCTGCTGCTGGGGCTTCTGATCACCAGTGTCATCCAGCTGGGCCTGTCACCACCCAGTTACAGCGCGTGGAACCAGCAAATGGTGCGTACTCACCAGTGATCTTAAAAATTCAATATTAACACTTTAAAGTTGCAGTCCAAAACCTTTGGGTTAAAAGTAAGAAAAGTTATTGAGCAAGAGATTTAAAATGTTTCAAATGGTCTGATTACGCTAACCCCAGTTCACAACCATTAGCTTATAAACATAATTATAATTTAAGCAGTTGGGTCAGACTACCCAGTAAATGCAAAATCACGTGCAATTTACGTAGTGTAGCTTTAAAGGCTGTAGCTATATATTACAGAAAACATGACTGATGCCTGCCTGTGCAAAACACGTGTTGCTAAGGCGTTGCTAGGTTAAGAGACTAGCTCAGTGATGTTTTGATCTTCAGCTATGGGTCCTAGATTTTCTGTTTTTGCTTTATGAAAAGTGTATACATTTATAAGACTATAAATTTACTGTGTTAAAATGTGCAGACCACTGAAAGGGAAAGCTGATTTATGCAAACGTAAATTAAATGTATTAAAAAATGTATTAAAACTGATACGGTGACTGACAAGCAATGTCATGGTTCTTTAACTAACCAGGTTAGTCTTTATGTATTGTGATGCACACGTTTGTACCGTAAGATTAGTCTGTTGCTAGATTAATCCAGTTACTGTGTCTGTGTTTAGGCTCATGAACAGTCTCTCAGTTACCCGCCGTGGGGTCTGGCCGTCTGCATCTCACTGGTGGTGTTCGCCACGCTCCCCGTGCCTGTAGTTTTTATCCTGCGCTGTCTTAACATCATCGACGGGAACGCAGGAGGCCTGTCCACCGTCTCCTACAAGAAGGGTCGTATCATTAAGGAGACCACCGGTATAACGAGAAAAGAGGACGGAGACGACGCCAGCCTTCTTCACGCAAAGTCACCAAGCGAAGCTCCTTCACCCATGCCGGCCAACCACCGTAAGCCGAGCGGCCCTCCGTCGAGCGCGGACATCACGCTTAACGGCGCCCGTAGCACCGGATACATAATGCCCAATATTACGGACATTCCGAATCTGCCCGAATCTGATTTGTGAGACTTTCCGGTTTTCTCCGTACTGTGAGAACCAGTCCCGTGAGGATTAACATGCAATGTTATCTGACAGCAGGTGCGCGCAGACCGATCGGCGAATGACGATCCCGCGAAAACGATTCGAGAGCTCTGCTCTGTTGCTCTCGCGGTACTTTGACGTCATTCGCCGATCCGTCTGCATATACTCACAGTGGTCCATAATGTTTCAAATTGTATTATATCTGTAGCTAATGCCCCCAAACCTATTGCCCCAACCGTCTGCACGCACATACCCTCGTCTCTCTGTCTGTCTGCAGGGGTCATAGACCCCTGGTTTAAACTGCTGTAGAATGGCTGTTTGTACAGTAAGATTATGTTGCAGGGCAGTTACTGTCCACCAAAAACAAGATTAGAAGCAGCTTTGGAAAAATCTAGAATGTAACATATGCGTAAAACGTGGACAACATGCAGTACTTTTGGATGTGAAGGACTCATTGTGCATCATCAGGGTAGTTTTTAACAACCCTAGCCTGTCGTACTGAAACTGTGTGCCTAACTCATTCTA
Source organism: Botia kubotai (assembly GCA_036877585.1). Lineage (NCBI taxonomy): Eukaryota > Metazoa > Chordata > Actinopteri > Cypriniformes > Botiidae > Botia > Botia kubotai. The sequence goes on from JAZGTI010016196.1 coordinate 6,915, forward strand.
AAATGTTAGAATACAAGGTGAATGTTGTACATTTAAGCTTTTCTGTACATAATGAACAAATGTATGGGAATATAGTTTGGATAACAGATCATGTTTTTTGCTAAGTGCTTAAAATCCCAAACACTCACTTTATGTTTGTATGTGCTTACCATTGTTATTTCATTGCAAGGAGTTTGTACACTCCTCTCTCTTCCTGTAAATATATTTTCAAGAATTTGCTCAACGCAGTATTTTCTTTCTCGCACTGAGATTAAAAGACAAAGTATACAGACATTATTTTGAACTTCCTTAAACTTTAGACTAGCAGTCAAGAATAGAAAACAAATGAAAACTGTGCATGAACTATTAAATCAAAACACATGAATCAAAAATTAACATGTAAAAATGCAGGAACGTGTCGTTTGGGATTCAAGAGCAAAACCACAAACGGGTTTAAAACAACTTTATTGTCCACTTTGATTTGTCTGATCATTGGAAGGTCATTTTCAACAGTAAAAACTTTAAAACTAGTAGTGTCTAAAATTAAACATGTCCAATTAAAATGTCAAATCGTGGTGTAATTACAAATATTCAGAAAAGCTTCTGCTACGGAGCAAACGAGTGTAACGGTCATCTTTTTGACGTTTCCCTGAATCATTTTTCTCCACAAGTCTCTTCAACAACAAAACACAAAGACATCTGAAAGCTAACAGCAGTGCAAAGAACACAATCATACCGCTAATCTGTCAATTTAGCAGAGATGATATTGACAAATGTCACATTTCTCTTAATGACACGTAACTGAAGTGTTTAATCTCCAGTGGGCTTATACAGCCTTAGCGAAGCCCACTCGGTTATTCTCCCTATCAAACACAGTGTAGTACTGCCCAATGAACACATCACCCAGAATCCACAAGGGTCCGGCAGGGGCTGGGATATCCAGACCCATGAACCCACTCAGACAGATGTCCTTTCCACCCTGGCTTTCCTGCAGGCATATACAGAGAGATTATCTGTGTGTTAAGCAAGAACTGCTTTTTCAATGCACACCACTGAGAAATGAAATGGTGGGCACGATTTGGTTTATGTGACTCATAACAAGCTCTTAAACTACTCAAACTAATGTGTGAAGAAACAGCACTGAGGTGACAAACAAGCCTTAAGTTACTGACCTTCAGAATGTACTGCTCCCCAGTTAGTGAGTAAGTCTTTCCACCCAGTACGAAAGTGATGGTGGGGAGTGTGGGCACTTTTTTGCAATCAACCATGTACTACAGAGAAAACATGTATAGTCAGAGAAGCCTGAAGGGTTTAAAATCGCAAAATTAAACTATATTAACATTTTGTAAACATTTTGAAGCCTCTGTGTAATTGCAAACAAATAAAATTGTAACGTACCTCTCCCTGGACGAGAAGGGTCGCTCCTATAGCCTTCTGCAGGGCTTTGACCTCAGTGGATGGACCAGTGATCAGAGAAGTTCCAGTGTCCACAATAGCTTCACATCCTCCCTTACACAGAGTGAGCTCACTGCCGATGTTCATGCTACACACACACACACACACACACACACACACAATATCTTAAGGATACTATCTTAAGGTTACTGCTTAAAAGTCGCTTTTAAGCTCCAATTACATAATTCTGAGTCCTTCTGGCATTTAAAAAATGTCTGTGCAGATATTATGCAAATGTCATCAGCGAGTAGCACCATTTAAAGATGCTAAATGAACAGCATGAGCCATTTAAACGAACAGAAGTTAGAATAACAGGAACAAATGAAGTGCTAAAGACGACAGCTTTCACTTGAAGCTTCTCACTTAACAGTGAACACTTTTTGTGCACTTAAGACTTGTTACCTACAAAGTGCAATGCATGAAGGGAATGCTTAAATGACAGAATGAATCTGAAATTCACATTAGATAACTTGCATGTTCAAACGGTTGTGCACCACACATGAAAACGTATAACTTTTTAACTGCTTATTTACTCAAACCTACATGCTTCTTCAGTGGTTAAGCAGGTTTGTGGGTGAACCATCACTTTAACTTTGACTTCATACATAGATTTCAAGAAATAACAACCTTGTTACCCAATATAATGCTAGGAGCCCATAATTCTCACCCATCCATGTGAATCTGCCAGTAGGCCTGTCTGCTGATGTCCACGTAGTTAAAGTCTCCAGTGTAATATTTGGGGTCTGTGCCTCCGAGCAGCAGCTCACCGCCAGGCTGAGTTTCAGGGTTTCTGCGGAAGCAATAATACATACACAACCATCAGAACTGACTAAAATAAACCTGAATGTCCAATTGTTTATTTAACACGTCCAGTTTTTTGGATTGTCAATTTATTTACCTGTTCAGGTAGAAAGAGAAAATATTTTTCTCCACTTTCTTCTGGCTCATCATCATGTCAAAGACCGGAGGGACTCCATCCACAGCGATGCGAGGGTAGGCCATGCCGAGAATCCCATCAAACTTGGCCGCGATGAAGGCCACTCCTGGCTGCTTGATAGCTTCTCCAAATATCTGGTTCTCGACTTTAATGTCGCCAACCTAAAACCGATTCAATCAATCAGTCAATCAGTAACAGATTGTGGTTTTCTTTCGTCTAAAATGACAGAAATGTTTAGAGACTTTGGCCTTTGCTACCGTGCATGTATCCTGGCTGAGATATCCAGACAAGCTTCCTGTTCCATACTGTATGGCAAACTCAGTCCCATTCTTTACATAGGTGCTTGATTTGGCGCTGTTGTACTTATGATGCAGCACTACAGGATGGAAAATGTATCACACTCAGTTACACACTCTCTTCTGCCTGAGAAACTTCAGATTTTAAATGATGCAGTTCTATTAAACAGTAGCTCCGGTTCTAGATGCTGATTGGTAAATACAGATTAACATGCACAATAACGGAACCTTTGTTTATACATCGGGTTCTATATCTTCTAGCGCTGTTGACTTACGGCAGGCGATGTCGGTCAGGGAACAGTGGACTGAGGGAACCCAGAGGTTGGAGGATCCTGTGTCAAATACCACAGTGAAGGGCTGGACAGGAGTGCCAAGACCGATCTCTCCATAGTACTGAGCCTGTAAACAAACAATTTATTTTTAAAAAACATAACAGCACATTGTAATCCTATGAGAACAGAGATTTTGACATTTTAGTCCTTTTTTATTTAACCGTGAAAGTAAAATCACAACATTTTGAACAACTGTTAACTAAATGTCACATGATAAATGTCATAATGCTAAACTTATTGTGTAATTCTCACATAATTTGTTGTGTAGTTATGTGTTGTGTTCCTCAACACAACCTCAATGTGTTCCTGTAGCTCTTATTAAATATTATAAATCTGAACTGTTTACAGATTTCATTTTATTTTTTTGAATCATGTTTATTTTCTGCATTATGCATAAGAGATCTTATTCTTACATCCTGTTTACAAAACTATGTTGCAAAAGCACCAGCTGCCTATTGCCAAAGCCGATTGTTGTGGTCACTCATTGTTCTGCAGCTTGACAAACAGCCTCATGACCAGGAACCTCTATAATGCTTTCCATAAGAACTTATGACAGGAAACAAACAAGCACAATTTTCGCTGAACAAAGATGACAGCACAGGTTTCAACTTCATCTTTTGCTCTATTAGTCACGTTCTATCCTGATGACATGGTGGAAATTAATAATCACATGTCACGATCGAGCACAAAGTGTGTCTGTTCACTATAGAGAACGCTCGCTCTCATACTCGACATCCTGGAGTGTGCAACCTCGGTGGTTAAAGTCACGTTACTCTGAAACTGCAACTCCTGGTCATTCATTTACTGAACCATTATGCCCGAGTTAGAGATGTTCAGAAGCACAAGGGCCAGGGAGAGATGTCTGGTTTGTGACTGGAAGCCATTTCATAGTAAACTGAGCCACAGAATAGATGAGAACAAATCAAGAGCAAACATCACAAAAACCTCAGACAGGAAACGATACTCACATCTAGGTAGTTTTTTAGAGTTTCTGGGGTTGGACCATTGCTAGCTGGGAAGCCCAGGTTGTATTTTTGAGGCACAGAACCAGCCACAAGTTCCTCTATAGCTCTCCCAGAATCACTCAGGGTCCGTCTTATGGTGCGAAACTTCTTTAAAGGAATCCTGGAGAGAGACACACAACAAAAATGTTAAATGGTTTTAGCCAACGCATCACCTAAAAGAACGTGTGATGTTATCTTGCAGTCGTTACCAAAACATCACCTGCAGCAAACTGCAAATATTCTCCTGCTGAAAACGAGCTGAGGCAGGTGCCTTCAACATGAACCATTTTAGGCTGCTTTGTATTTGTAGACAATGCAACATAATTTAATTTCCGCTACAATGAGATGAGGTTTCTGTTGTGCAGTCAGTAGCTGGCAGCTAAACTGCCTCACAATGGGCTATTATTACTGTCCAGTAAAACGCAAGACAGTCTGGAAATAGCGAGATATGTGAACTGGGCCCAACTTTATACCATTATATAAAATATTATACATAGCGTATTATAAACATAACAAAATAATAAATGAAAACATGGTTTAAGAAATGTCTTTCTCCACCCATACATGTAATTTAATATATATCTGCAATTGCAATCAAAGTAAACACATCTTTCTCTTTTGATATGTGATTGTGTTGTGTACTTTGATAAGCCACTGACCCACACTAAGACTCAGTCAGTATGTGGGTCAAGACAAACACGTACACACAACTCAATAAGCTCTATTTCCAACAAGTCTTGGCCCACAAAAACAAACATTAGTCTTCAGTTCTCAAAACAGACACCAATTCTGCACGTTTATACATATATAGCGCAAGTGGGTTAGACTGGATCTCTTAAGGTTTTACTACAGAGCCCAAACAAACTGATCTATAAACAACCCGTAGCTATTGCTGAGTCACAGACGTCCCCAGAGTCTTCATGCCCGGCAGAAGATCCACAACAACATATCTCTGCTTAATAACACAGAGTCTTTGTCTCAAAACCCACAACATTTCGAGCACCATGGGGTATTTAAACGTATTCAAAACGATCCAATTAAGGGAGTTCAGCACGTTTTAGATCTGTCAGTTTATCTGCAATTATGTCGAAATAAATGAGAAAGTGAGAATACCGACATAAATCAACACAAAACGTTTTGTCACGCGGTTTATCGTCACATAATAGGATTGCGTTGCTGTTTTTATCGTGAAGTCTGTTCGTCTTACCGAACAATCGCGTCGGATGCGCACACAAAGACGGCAGCCAGCAGCAGACAGGCGACTCTCATGTTGGCGAAACCTCAGGAGCTGTTAACACATCTGAGCAGTAGTATTGATGTGTTGACTGTGTAGTGTCGTGTGCTCTGATATGCAGGGCAGACGGCTGCAGTCAGCGCATGTGACTGCGCTGCCGAGAAACTGTTGCTCACAGTCACGTGAGGAGTCACACGACGCGCTCAAGAGCGTCAAGACGGCGCTTCATCCTGCGCAATCGCTGCTTTGCGCAATCCTGAGACTATTCTAGAATCTAGATTTAATTTAATTTGAGATTAATGTCGTAGTTGTTTGTTGTTAATCAAATTACATCAAAATATTTATCCGTTTTTTAAAACAGAAATGTATACGCTTGTTCTGGAGGGGCATTATAATACTGAAACACTAACTTGTTCGTGTCTTTGAGCATTAAGAAAATATTTTTTTAGCTTTGTGTAAAATACATAAATTATTATTATATTATACATTATTGTGATATTAAGTGAAATATAATAATAATAATTGGAATAATATATTTATGATATTAAAATGTATAGCTGATAACCTAATATAAAGTATTTTGTTCGTCTTTAGAGTAATTTAGTACAGTATATTTCTGACATTTTAAATTCAAATTAAATTGTGTGAATAAACTGTTAATAAACCGATAGTCCTACAAGCCAATTGCCAGCTACATAAAACTACGTGTGTCTTCAGAGTTTTACCACAAGAGGGAAGCATCATCCTGTTATTACAATCTTATGTTTTCTAAAAGC
>JAZGTI010016197.1:0-12926 GCA_036877585.1 Botia kubotai
GCATAGGTCGCATGAGTGGAGCAGGGACCTCTGCACCCCGGGGGGTGTTTGTAGGCATGGCTCCCACCGGGGGCACCAGCAGCCTGGGCACACGCGTGTCACGCAGAGCTCTGGGCATCAGCAGTGTGTTCCTGCAGGGACTCCGGAGCACTAGTGTCCCTGTGGTGACCCAGTACGGAGACAGGGGCCACCCATTTGGCACTGACAGCCTCAACACATGTCTGCTGGAGTACAGAGATAAAGTTCACGCCCTCGAGCAGCTTAACCAACAGCTGGAGGAACAGATCAGACACTGCTTAGATCGTAAAGCCGCCAGCGCCGGGACATGGAGCGGCCTCAAGCAAGACTGGGAGGATGTTTATACACAGGTAGAAGAGGTTATTAGACAGTGTTGGTCAGGGTTTACAAAAAGAAATATCTAAACTTCTATATTACAATATGAATGTATTTGAGAAGCAAATTTGCTAATTTATCCTGTGATATTAGCAATGATTTTTTGTGATTTTTAATGGTACTTTAAAAAACACTAAGTATAATGTAGTGTCACTTTGTGGTTTACACTTACATAAATAAGACAATTGGGTAATTAGCAATAAATCTAATATATTTAAAATATATTCTTAAATCTAATAAAAATTTGCTTCTTAAGTAAATGTATCTTGTTTAAGAGATACGTAGATATAATGTAGACAGATTTGGTTCTCAGGCAGTATCTTACAAGGGCTTCCACAAGGAAACCTACCAGGTAAGTAAGAGTGTTTTCTCATTGGTGTACAGACTAACCCATTCCTGCTCTCTGTCAGGTGAGTGAAGCCATCCTAGACAACGCTCAAGTTATGCTCCAGACTGAGAACGTGCAAGCCAATGCAGAGGACTTCAAAGACAGGTGGGTGTCTCAGAAATCACAAAATCACAACAAACACACCAAAAAATCCTCATGACTCTAGAACAATAATACCCTCCCACTCATACCACCTGTCACAAGCAATCTGCCCCCAGCTCCATGCTTAAATAAGAAATATGCCAAAACAACAAAGAATGCTTGTCTTTATTCAGAAGATTCACAGGGTCTTAAGAAAACATTTGTAAGATTTTGCTTCTTAAATAATTCCCTGCATATGGTTTCTGTGCATGATTTTATAGATATGAGAACGAGCAGCCATTCCGTAAGGCAGTGGAGGAAGAGATTAATTCACTGTATAAGGTCATCGATGATGCAAACCTGACCAGGATGGACCTGGAGAATCAGATCGAGAGTATGAAGAATGAACTGATGGATCTGGAGCACAGTCACATAGAAGTGAGATAAGTGACCAGCTCAACAACTCTCTTTAGGCAATGCAGAAGATTATGATGTTCTTTAACTGCTCCTCAGGATGTCAGAGTGCTTTATAAGCAGATGTCTGGCCGTGAAGTTGATGAACCAGATGCTCCTATTGAGACCAGTCTGGACCAGATTCTAGCTTTCATCCGTTCCCACTGGGAAAAGGTCATTGAGAAGAACCGGGTTGAAACTGATGCCTACCTTGATTGCAAGGTAACCACAGCATGAGAATCACGAATAAATCCACAATGATTAACACATAGAATGGGTTATTAAAACAAGGGTTTTGATTGGTTCTCCCTTGGTTGGCTGAGATTGTGGGGTTTGTGGGACGGTAGTTTCATAACATGATGTGTGTGTGGGGGTGTGCAGCAGACTGATAGTGCGAACAGTAAGCTGAGTCGAGAGGAGGAGCAGCTTGAGAGTCTAAAGACCGAGTGCAATGATGCCGGGTGCAAGATTCAGAGTCTACAGGCAGAGACTGAGTCTATCAGAGCCCTGGTAGGAAGACTTTCACTTATTTCTCAAAGTGTGGCACAAAAACTATTAAGCACTACAGTATTGAATCCACTACCGTGAACCATGTATAAGCCTAAAGGCATCAGAGAATTAAGAAATTCTTACACACACACACTCACGTGACAACATGCCCCCTGCAGAAACGAGGCCTGGAGAATGCCCTCAATGATGCCAAGCACTGGCATGACATTGAGCTGCAGAATCTGGGTTCTGTTATTAAGAAGCTGGAGGCGGAGCTTGCTGACGTGCGCGGGGACATTGAGGAGCAGCGGCGTGACTATGAAACTTTGCTTAACAACAAGATGAAGCTGGAGTTGGAGATTGGAACATATCATGGTATTCTGGATGGAGAGGAGAACAGATTCAGTTCTTCAGCGTGAGTGTCCATTGAGATCTGCTTGACAGTAACAGTAACACAGGGACTCCCTTATAGACATATGCGTAGCCTGTAAACCAGCTGAAATCTTCAAATGACTTTAATGATTTATTCATCATTTATTCATCTACTGAGTCTCCTCCCATTCTTCTCAGCAGTGTTTAATTCTTAGAAACGGTCTCTAGTTTCAGTTTCTGCACAGTTCCTTGTCAGGGGATATTGAATATAACCACGTTATCTAATGTACTGTAGGTTCCCAGGTGGTTCTTCAGTCCCAGAGGGACGAACTGCTCCCACACCTTCCACCTGTGAAACACAGAGCTGTCCACAGACTGAAGGTACATCTCAATTAAATTTTATCTACATATTATAAGTAATAATTAAGATCCAATCATTTTTTATTACTCTGAGTGACCGTTTTGAGATTAAAAATGCATTTTGATGTCTTCTGTCAGGTTCTAATGATCCCGATGTGCCAGAGGAAAGAGAGAAAGAATGAGTTTATTTTCAAAGTGATGCTGAATCCATATTGATATTCTTGTGTTTCTTCACTTGTAGTGTACAGCATGTAGACTACCATGTATAAACTACAGAATGAAGTATACAACTTGCATGGTACAATTTGATAACGTTCGCATGTTCTTCTAAAAATATTCGCCTCCATTGGATGATGAGGTTACCTTGCACAGTTCTACAGTAAAGCATTTTTTGGAAAACTAGTCTTTATGATCTATGACTTTGTTTTACACTCTCATGCGTAAAAAAGCCCTAAATAACAGTATGGGATAAATGAATAATTGACAATGGTCAGAATTTTAACTCCTAAACACGACAATGACACCTTGTGGTTATAATGACAGGTCTTTAAAACGCTACCTAGACATTACTTCAAAACCCATGTAATTATTCTTAACTAGCATTTAGTTTAGGAAATCCACTAACAGCAACTTTATTGCATGCAAAGCAGAAACACGAAACACTGTAAAAAGTCACAAGTCATAGTCAACATATTCTAGCTTACAAGGTTAACTGATACATTTATTTAAACAGTAAAATGTTTTAGCAAGTACAGTATACAACAATGAAAATATATAAACAGATTTTAAAAACGTTAAAAACAATATCTGTGGCAATTTCTAGTAGAAAACATCATCAAATTTCAGAATACAGAAATATTTCTTTACATTTGGAGGCAGGAGATTTCACTGCGGTCATTGCTGTGGTTTTGTTGGGTCGCCAATGACTGAGAAGCATCCAGCACAATACTCTACTGGTTTCTTTGTGTTTGCAGGACTGCCTCTTTTCTGACGGGCTCCAAAGCTGCTGACCCTCACATCCTATAGAAAATCAGCACAGCAGAGCTGTAATATTCTAGATATAACTAAACCACTAAACCAGTCTCATTGTGTCACAGTACAAACATGCTTCTCACCTGTGAGTTTCCTATTGTTATGCTCTCTGTGGGGTTCGTATCTAAAGGCTGCATCGGCTGAAGTGTCTATATGATAATGAACAGATAAAAAACAAATATACCATAAAAATACTTGCACATCAAGTAAATGTTCATAATGAAATACATAGATCTACTTAAAATACATATAAACATAGCAGGAAATAAGATATTGTTTTAACAGACAGAAATTCATATAAAATTTCATATTGAAGCTTAAATGCACTTTGGATCACTTTGAAGACAAAATAAAAGTCCTTTTACCTTCTGAAGTATCTCCGTAGGCAGAGCTGCTGAGGAGCTAAACACGGACATGAGCAACAAGATGACCAGTGCTGTGTTCATGTTCCCAGTCATCCTTGAATCTCGCACACTAACAGCGTACAGACGCAGGTCTTAATTAATACACCACCCACACAAAGGTGTGACCAGCTGTTGCTTTGCGTCACGGTGAAAATTAAGGGACAAGCCTCCACTGAGTCCATAAAATCAATGTTTATTTAAGACATTTAAGAAATATGCAATAAAGAATATTTTAGTCCCACACAAAAAAAAGTTCAGTTAATGCCATAAAGTTCCTTCAAGTTAAATGGAAAGTTTTACAAAAAAAGTCACAGGACGACTGTTTATTCTCGGCCCTGCTGAGCTCTCCCATCTCACATAGAGGTAGCAGAAGAATATTACACATAAAGAGATTCACGGATCCATATATGTACATATATATATATATTAGATTTCTTTAAAACGTAAACTTGATTCTCATTTCTGTGACAGATGCACTTCTATGTGCTAATAATAAATTAAAGTCTTATTCGTATATATATATAATTAAAATAGTAAATACTGCATCACAATAAGAAGTTAATACAAAAACAAATCAGGAAAGGTAATCAGCAGAGAGATGCAGTGCTGGTAAGAGGAGAGGAAAATATAAATCGTGTTAAAAATTCACAGTCAGTAATCCCAAATTCAGTTCGGTGTTATTAAAGCAAGAAATGTCCAAAGAACATTAAAAAAAGTCTTTAAAAATGTACAGTTCCGCACAGTCAATCCCTTACTGTCAGGAAACATGAAAAATACTTTGCACAAAACACTAGGTAATGTCCTATTTAAATCTCATATGATCTGCCCCCATAATTTCATGAGGACCTGATGCCACGACAGTGAATAATCCTGAAAGCACATACCTGACATGGGTTCTCTTTAACTTGTCAGTTAAAGTCAATCTCAATACACTTCTTTTTGGTGTGTGCGCTGATTTTCACAAATACAACAAAAAAAGGAAAATAGAAAAGCAAATAGCATTAGCTGGGTCAGGTGTATCAAAACCCATTCATTTTAAAAACGGTCAAAATCTTAAAGGCTATACAGAGCTGGTGACTGGCTCTCCCAAATTCAAGATCAAGCTAGATACCGAACCTGATCGAGAAATGATTTTTTTCTTTAAACATTCAAGTGTTGAATTCAGAATGTATTGTATAGAATGTAAAGTCCTGTGTATTAGAAATGAGTCATGGCACATCTAGCAATGACAGATCAGTTGCTCACATTAAACTTGTTCTGCAAAACAGGAACATTCATTATATGCAACATCCCAAATCAAATGTTTAGAACTTCTAATTATATGAAGCAATAAAAGTTCTTGATAATATATAATATAATTACATTGTAAGATCTGAATTGTCCTTATTAATTATCCCTACCGGTTTAAACTCTCCCAATTATGAGTTAACAGACAGTGGTTAACTTTAACCTGTCTGTAAATCGGAATTAGCTTCCTGTTTAGCAGTATAACATATAAACTAAAATACTCAAAAACTGAGGCTTTAATGGGTCCCCACTTGCCCAATGCTAAAGTTACCTGTTAACTCTAAAAAAAGATTGTCATTTTATTACAGTACGACATGAAAATCTGTTTGTCCCCAGTTAGCACATTTTTGTTTGTTCATGTTCCGTTCTTTTTTACTACCAAATGTGTTTAGGCAGACATGCAACCCAATGCTAGGATCTTAAATCTTCTTATGCAGATCCTAGCATGACCTCATTCAAAAACACGTGAGTGAATTCTTCATTTGATTGTAAAAAAGAACAAAAACAGGATTTTGTTATGTCACCATCAAAGGTGTACTGGCATATCTGCTTGAGGTTTTCTTGAATAGCCTGAATAGTACCTGATGCAAACATGTTAAGCAAGGTCATGACATCATCATCATGAAAGAATTGTTTGATCACCCAATACAAGGCGTTTTTTCTTTTTAAATATGCAAAATGTCCGTTGGGACAGAAAAAGATCATGGCACTAGGCAGGTTGCAGGGGTATACAGCCTACCCCTACACCACCTTCATGGCACACCATTGGCGCCATAAACGTCCAGCGATTTGTTTCCGGATCATACATTTCCAAAGAGCTGAGATTGGACTGTCCATCATAACCTCCCACTGCATAAAGTCGACCACAGTTGGCCATCAAAGAAACACGGCTGCGCCGAGTGTTCATGGCCACTAGATGGCTCCACTGATCGGCTATTGAGCTGTACACCTCTGCTCCACTGAGGAACGCAGAGCCATCATAACCTCCCGCCACATAAAGATTGCTGCCCAAGGCTGCAGCACCGTGTCGACAGCGCTTATTCATCATGGGAGCAACGGGGTACCACGAGGCTGTATGGTGGTTGTAGTACTCCACCTGGTGGCAGAAACATTAAACAGCAACTGCTGCCTTTAAACATCTTCACAATGGTATATCCGGTCAACACTTTACAATAAGGTTCCATTTGTTAACATTAGTTAATGCGCCGGCTTTTATATTGTAACAACGAACAATATATTTGTACAGCATTTCTTAATCTTTCTTAATATTAGCTCAAACAATACAATGGTTCGTTGTTTATGATAGCTGTTAACTAATGTAAGATTGATTTTAAAAATGTGTTACTAAATGTTAAAATTAACATTACCTAAAAATAATAAATCAATGTTAATAATAAATGTTATTAAAAAATAATAAATGTTGTAGAAGTATTGTTTAATGTTAGTTCACGTTAACTAATGTAGTTAACTAATGTAGTTAACTAAACACCTCCAAAAGTTAGCTGAATGATGGCCACTAACCGTGTTAAAGATCTGCAGACCATCATGACCACCTGATACATATATTCTGCCTTCAAACACAGTAACACCAGCAGCACTGCGGCTTGCGCTCATTTCTGTAACTATCGCCCATCTAATAACAAAGACATACAGTCACATTTAGACGAGTTTCATCATTATAGTTGTAACAAGGCATATATAGACAATTTGAACGTGTGAGCAGTACATTTAGACATTTCATTAGACAGCAGTGATGTGATGACTTACCTGTCAGTCTCTGGAGAATAACACTCAACTGAATTCAGAGAGGATTTGCCATCATATCCACCACAAACATATATATGTCCATCAACTACAACTGTTCCCATTGCACTAATGCGGATGAGAGAGAGAGCAAGAGAGAGAGAGAGCAAGAGAGAGAGAGCAAGAGATAAAGACAGAAAGAGATCCGGTTCAGTTATTTCTTGAGAATAAAACACACATTATTCTGCACATTCTAACTTCTTCTCACCTGCGTTGAGTATTCATGCTAGCTACTTTGGTCCATGTGTCAGTTTCTGGGTTGTAAACTTCCACGGTTCTGAGCCGTGATTGACCATCGTAACCTCCAATGGCATAAAGCAGTCCATTTACTACGGCAACGCCCACTCGGCTTCGGGCTGTGCTCATTGGTTGACATCGCTCCCAGCAGTTTCCAATTGGATCAAATACTTCCACAACATTTAATGAGTCCCCTGTGAATAAACACATCCACTTAACAACCACGGATTGTGACATCTTGCACTTTACATAAGGTTTCTGAAAGTTTAGAGGAAGAGGTTACCAGCACTGTTGAGACCCCCAACTGCATAGATTAAGCCTGCTATGGACGTGCAACACCTCTGTCGTGTTTTGTAAGCAGGAAGGTGGGGTCTTCTCTCCGGCATGAGATGATAATCTTTTGCCTCATCAACAAGGTCCCTAATGTGGAGTGAAAGTCATAGTAAGTTCACACCTTAATTCAAAGACATGTTGCTACATCAGCAAAATTTAGGGGAAGTGTGTAATTTCCTTGCTGCTAGCAGCACCAGATGCAAAAAGAATGTCTTTTTTTAAATGTTCCTCTTAAACCACCCCACTTGCTATTGGTCAGCCAAACAAGTAGTCCTGTCCTAAGCCCACAGCATTGGCTGAGCCAATGTTGCCGCATCAGGCCGCTCAAACAAACAGAGCAATGTTCTGAAAATGCCACAGAGTCACTCTGTTTACACTTAGGGGAACTCACCCTATGAATGTACTTACAGTTGTCTAACCACATAAAGTTGGGTAAGGAAACAGTATTTCAGCATCTAAGAAAATTACCCAACCACCTTTAAGCAGAAGTCATACTTACAGTGAAATTCATCAGTCACTCATACATACACAATTAACACTGCCTCAAATCTTCAACAATATCATCATACATACAGTAGGCTACATAAAGATAGTGTGTAATTGATTAATATCATGTTAAGCAGGATAACTACAAGGTTTTCTAAAAAGACTGGCCTGCATTTGTGACAGCAGCGCACAAGCTCGTCTTGTTGGACTCGGTCAGCCAGGAACTGAGGTCGGCACAGAGGAAGTCGTATTTTAGCCAGTAACTCCGGCAATCTCGGCTCGCGCTCTTCACGCGCATGTCTCACCCATGCAAGCACGGCCTCAAACACCTACAACCAACCAAATCATGTCTTCTCATACTTATGTCATTAACATCATGCGATGACAATGTGTTATTTACATCTATTCATTGCATTAATACGACTGTGCATGTCACTTCTATGTTTATTTAATACCGAACATTCCTAGTGACTCTGACCTGCTCCTCTGCGTGAACATTGAGCTCATCGCAGCCCACCAGCTCAAGCACCTCCTCCGGCCGGAGCGCCAGGAACTCCTCCGACATGGATACTTCCTCAAAGTGCTGGTGAACGAAGCTGTTGGCTGCATCATAAAGCATCGTGCACATCATGGTTTCTGCAAACTGACGTACACCAAGGCAATTCTTTGGATGCAATCTGTAATAATAAAGAGTATGTCCAGGCCAATCAAACATCAGTCACACTAATGTAGAGAATTTAGTAAACTGGCTGATTGTGATTTTCTTTTTAAATGTAATTGTTATTGCTTTTCTTAAAGCTGCAATCCATAACATTTTTGGTAAAAAAAATGAACAAAAGTCAGTTACTGACCGAGTACATAACATTAGTGTTTAAAATTTTCTCCTTTCCATACCCTGATTTGTAACTGTAATCTTATAAAAATAATTTATAATTTGTCAGCTAATTTTCTGGGAAATGGCGGTTTGGATTTATTCAACTTAAAGGTACGAAAGGATAAGTCATCTGCAATTACAAACACAGATGGTGCCAGAAAGGCAAAAGTTATGAATTGCAGCTTTAATCACAATCAATTTCCACTTTGACACAATCACATTGCTCTTCAAAAACACAAAAATACACACCTTAATCACACTGCTTTGGCTTTCTCTGTTGCAGAAATGTGATTTATTTACAGTCAGCGATTTGCTAGTTTCACAGAGCTAAACCTTTTACTACTGATGTAAAGTAATCAGTGATCATCATCAGCTTATGCTGGTGATGATTCACCCAACTCAGACAGGAAGAAGCCGTTTGACCAATATGTAAAAGGGCTAACCACAGTTACATGATGTTTACTGGAGGGTAAATCTGAGATCCATGACACCACAATAACAAACCTATAACAAACAAAGTAGGTTTATTCAAAACTACCTTATTCAAATAATACCACAGTGGCCTTCATGTCCTAAAGAATTAGTAAAAATTGCTTGTAGACTTTGTTGCCAGAGCTGTCATGGGTAATATGAAATGCACAAAAATGCAGATTATTGTACCAACATAACTATGAAAACAGGGTACCATTTGCAGTTGAGTTGAAGTACAAGCTTTCTACTTGCTATTTGTGAACAAACCTTCTGTCATAAATCTCTTTCAAATGTAGAACCTTTGGCCAACACAACGACAGTTCTTGGTCGAAAGCTCATTCTATGAAAAAACACAAGCTCTGCTTTGGCTATGTGACAGGGTTTGCAAACTGTACAGTTACAATTGGACTCTTGTCTTAAAAGATTATTACACTGACAAAAGTTCAATTTCACATTAGGACGTTTGATTTATTTTTTCACTAATGCAACTGCAGACTACACAAAACCAGAGAAACAGTCTAAACTAGAAAGCTTAAAAATGGTGGAATGCAGAAATGGTATTTGTTTGTGTAATCTGTACCTCTGTTGAAGAAAAGAGCAGCAGGCATCTTTGACATTTTGAAGTTGCAGGAAACCGGCCCCTATCAGAAGGGCCTGGACGTTTTGCTGGTCTATGGCTATGTGTCCGTTGTAAGCAAAATTTATTAGGGCTTCAAGTGCACTGTTGTGAGACAAAACAAATATGTCATTTCGACACAAATGATCACACTGATTCCTAATTTGCACTACAAAAAGCCCATATCTAAATTCAAAGGGTTTCCTTACCTGGGGTCCATGCCCTGCATGACAATCTCATCCTGTTTGCATTCCACCATGTCATTGGTAAACATAGCATGGAAGTATGGAATAGAAGCAGCAAGGACTATCCTATGAGCACTGAATTTATGCTCTCCTACCTGCATACACACAGACAGATCCACAACACATTTCATAACGACAATATGTAAAATGCTGTTGAAACGTGTTGAAAGTATCTGATGTGACAATTAAGAGTATATGCAGCTAGTGCGTCATTGATTTTCGCCATCTAAGTATTACTGTTCACCTGCTCAGTGTGAGTTTTAATCTATTAGTTAACGTTTAGGCAAAACTAATACAATGAGTCATTTAGAAAACCTGAAATACTAAAAGTATCCCATAATTCCTCAGCATTACCGCATAAGCATGTTGCATGCAAGTCAGGTAAAGCAGATAAAGAGGATTATTATCCTCTGTGACCCACATAAATGTCTGATGATGCAAGAGCAAGAGCACAGCAGCAGACCAGAGACAGTGATCTTCAGATAAGCTAGTCATAATGCTGCTTTATACAGCGACATAAACAATCAAACACCTGATTGTTTCAAACGCCTGAGATTGAGTCTAACAATAACAAAAGGAGAGTGAATCTTAAAGCAGTAAATGGGAATTAAAGTGCAAGCCTTAAATACCAGGTTTAATTTTATTTTTAAGGTATTAAAGAGCATGGCGTGTCATTTAAGAGTTTTAATACTGCTGGAGCTCTATGCAAGCAAGTCAGATACCTGGATGTACCAACAAAATTTAATGAAGTACAAATAAACCGCAGCAAAGATTAAGAGATTAGTTTCTTTAGAAACTAGTTTCTTCTTTCTTCAGATTAAGAGATTAGTTAATTAGGCTTCACTTAAGAAATGACATTAAATTTCACTTAAGCCCTAAGAAATTACATCATATCAGTCCATTTAAAAACACGAGTTTAAGAGGTCTTGGATGTCGTCTGTTTAACTCAGCTTGCCAATACACTTTCCACCATGATATGGAAATGATTGTTTTCCAACAAACCATGTTTACACACAAACCTTCGTTTACAGCATAGCTACAGATATAAATGTCTTTTAATAATAACAACAGCATGTCGTGGCCGTCTTCCGTGCTGTTGTAGTTTAACCTTTACAGCCTATACAGTGCTGCATCCTCTTCAGGACGTTAGCTCTGCATGGCTAACTAAATGACACTAGATTAACAGTAAGTCTGTAACGCCAATGCAAAAAGTACAACGATCAACATCACCAACTGTTTGCAATGAGCGACACTGGACTGTCACATCTGCGGCCGACAACTGTTACCCCCTGCTAACAGAATCTGTACTTCACTAGCCTCCCTCATGCTGACAGCCCATCGCTACCTAGTTAGCATTTCCCTAGTAGATTGACAAAGGAAATAAAGAGTACTTTTAAGGTCACATCACAGAGTTTGCCTTGTCGCCGGATCTCCTCCATCACTGCATATCCACGAGCGGGTAAATCGGCGACAGAAAAATGCATCAAATCTTCCAATTCTTCAAAAATCGTGTCACCCATCGTCATGGATGGACTGGAAACGATACTTTTTGAGCGAAAGGAGACGCCGTAGCTGGAGTTATTCAACTGAGTGCCCTCCACTGGCAGTGTCAGGTCCAGATCATGCAGAGGTCATACACCGCTCACATCAGACTTATGTGGATGTACTATTCTTATTCGTGTGACTCACACATATATCATGGCTTTGGTTGGTGATTTGTGATTAGAGCAATTTAGCACAATCTCAGTTTCCATGAAAGTGTCTTGGATGTCTCTCTGTGAGAACAGACTACATTTACACTGTTGAATTAAGGGATTTGAAAATGTAGTTTTCTAATTATTTTCTTTGAAATATGCCATTCATTTCAGTATATTTACCTGTACAGTAGATGGCCCTGTGGCGAATTATGTAAATTATTGTTGTGTAGTTTCATATGTCTAGGTAATATATAAAATTGCAAAATTGCATTTATATATATATGTGTGTGTGTGTGTGTGTGTGTGTGTGTATAGGCCATAGCTACTATGCAGCATTATTATGAGGTATAGTGTAAGTAAATAGAAACCCCAGTCTTTGACCCAAGCGTGTCATTCAATTTTGAAATGGGATTTGTATAATGTCTTTTTAAACAATTACTAATTTAAACGTTGGAGCTCATGGAAGTGTAGGCTGGGGCAATCGTGTTACCAATAACTCGCGACTGAGTGACCTGGATGGAAACCCACTGTGTCATAATTAGGAAGGAAATACATGTACAAAGGAAAGTTTTACTCATTTGTACTGAATAAAAAAATGAAGAAAATAAAACTACTTTTGAACTAACAATAATAAAGCTTATTAGCTGCCAATCCTCCATACTCTATACATACTACTGGCGCGAGATCTTTACCAGCAGAGGGCACACAATAGTCAAGAACACATTTCTGGACGTTCCTATGATTCTTATTTACAAAAATAAACAGGGAACAGACAGTCATTCTGGCAGGCAAGAAATAGCAGGGGGAGAAAAATTGTCCAGGTATACGTGCTATTACCCAGTTTTTGTGTAGGTGATTGTCTGAAATGTTTTATTTAAAAAAGTTGATTATTTGATTATATCAAA
>JAZGTI010016199.1:0-12926 GCA_036877585.1 Botia kubotai
TCACCAGACAGGTCAGGGATAAAGTTGTGGAGAAGTTTAAAGCAGGGTTAGGTTATAAAAAATATATCCCAAGCTTTGAACATCTCAAGGAGCACTGTTCAATCCATCATCCAAAAATGGAACAAGTATGCCACAACTGCAAACCTATCAGGACATGGCCGTAAACCTAAACTGACAGACCGAGCAAGGAGAGCACTGGTCAGAGAAGCAGCCAAGAGGCCCATGGTCACTCTGGAGGAGCTGCAGAAATCCACAGCTCAGGTGGGAGAATCTGTCCACAGGACAACTATGGGTCATGTACTCCACAAATCTGGCCTTTATGGAAGAGTGGCAAGAAGAAAGCCATTGTTGAAAGAAAGACATAAGAAGTCCCGTTTGCAGTTTGCCACAAGGCATGTAGGGGACACTGCAAACATGTGAAAGAAGGTGCTCTGGTCAGATGAGACCAAAGTTGAACTTTTTGGCCTAAATGCAAAGTGTTATGTGTGGGGGAAAAGTAACACTGCTCATCACTCTGAACACACCATCCATTTCTTCAGCAGGGACAGGGAAGCTGGTCAGAGTTGATGGGAAGATGGATGGAGCTAAATGCAGGGCAATCCTGGAAAAAAACCTATTGGAGGCTGCAAAAGACTTGAGACTGGGAAGGAGATTCACCTTCCAGCAAGACAATGACCTTAAACATACAGCCAGAGCTACAATGGAATGATTTGGATCAAAGAATATTCATGTGTTAGAATGGCCAGTCAAAGTCCAGATCTAAATCCCATTGAGCATCTGTGGCAAGGCTTGAAAATTGCTGTTCACAGACGCTCCCCATCCAATCTAGCTGAGCTGGAGCTATTTTGCAAAGAAGAATGGGCAAAATGTCAGTCTTTTGATGTGCAAAGCTGGTAGAGACATACCCCAAAAGACTTGCAGCTGTAATTGCAATGAAAGATGGCTCTACAAAGTATTGATGCAGGGGGGCTGAATAGTTCAAGGGGTATGAATACTTTTGAAAGGTACTATAAGCATTCAAACTCCACCCCTAGCACTGCCCATAATCTGTCATCTAACACAGTCTGTGTTCTTTGTCAGAGCGTGGGTCTAGATTGCGACTATTCCTGTCCATTTTTGGTTTCCATTCCGAGAGTCAGAGTCTAGACCCACGCTCTGGGTTTCCGTTCTATGTGGAGGCACATGGCTTTGGCTGTTTACATCTGCCATGTGTTCTCCGGTATTGTGTCATTACCCCGCCCCCTTTTTTTCTCGTTCAGTTTGATTTCGCTCACCTGTTTGTCATTGTTCCCCATTGTATTTAATGCCCTTGTGTCTGCTGTCCTGTGCTGGTCTGTTCCACCCATGCTCGTTTTCCCGTGCTCTACACATGATCGTTCTCTGTGCCTTACCTGTGTTATTTATTCCAAGTTCCTTCCGTGTTTGCTGCAATCTCGTTCTTCATTGTTTGATTGTGTTTCTCGTGTCTTGTCCATGTTCCACGTCAGGTTTGTTATCGTGCGTTTCTGTCTCTGTTTATTGTATATTTAAAGTTAATCCCGCCTTTATTTTAATTACATGTTTGTTATTGATTCTTCGTGTGAATTGGCGCTTTAAGTTTATATTCGTTTATTATTTTTTTTGTATTGAAATTCTGCCTTTTGTTCCACATTCTCGCCCCCTTGTGGGAAAATCTTTTTGTGTTAATTGCTGTCTGCGATTGGGTTCTTCCCCCACTCTACCTTGACATGATTACAACAACACAACAATGTCCACCACAAAATAAAACAGCCTTCCAAATGCCATGATAATGTGTGTTAGTGCCGTAAACTTGACCTATTTCATATTTATTAGTAACTTTGGTTAGATTTCAGCTGCTCTGTGTGAAACCAAAAGATGAAAGAAAGAAATAATCATAGAAGATGCCAGCAAAAATGGCATTAGATGGTTAAAAATAGTTTGGTTCAAAAATGGCACGTCTAATTAGTTCACGTTATTCAAATTCTTGTTTCACAGGGATGTCTATGTATAGCAACTGTTTTAGGGGTGACACTACGTAAAGGCCTTCCTTTTTGTTTAATTTGTATTCATTTGGACAGCCACCCAGAAACTAACATTCATTTTTATTTGCTCTTTATGGATTATCAATAGTCCATTAAAAAATAAAAGATATATGTTTTCTTAAAAAGCATGTGGCCTGCTTGCAGTACAGTAGTTTTATGGGTACTTTGCAGGATGTTGCTATCCAGTTGCTAAGGTATCATAAGTGTTTTTTAGTATGCTGTTATGTGGCTGC
This sequence comes from Botia kubotai, assembly GCA_036877585.1. Classification (NCBI taxonomy): domain Eukaryota; kingdom Metazoa; phylum Chordata; class Actinopteri; order Cypriniformes; family Botiidae; genus Botia; species Botia kubotai. The sequence goes on from JAZGTI010016199.1 coordinate 2,276, forward strand.
TAGGTTATTTTGAGTGGTTGCTAAAGTGTTACTAGGGTAATCTGCATGGTACATTGCTGCTTATTTCCCCAAGTCAAAAACTAATCCCAAGACTTTATGATACTCAAAGACAAAGGAAAAAAGCAGTCATACTTCTCTCTTCCTCTGACACATCATGGTTTCCTGGGGATGTGTTTTTCATTAAGCTAAATCTGACAGTGTTTACAACCAGTGACCTGAGGCGTGAGATATTAAACGAATAGTTCACCCAAAAATGAGAATTATGTCATCATTTACTCACCCTCATCTCATTCTAATTCACATGACTTTCTGACAACTTCACAACACACTGTGCTTTTAAAAAAACAACTAAGATAAAAATGCTTGACTTTATGTTCAAATTGCACGTTTAAGCTTACTCATGTTTCATTTCCTGATTTGAAAGTTCAAACTGTTTAATACTTTACAGTTTAGCAGTTTTAAAGATTTCATTTAGCAGATAGTAGGCTAGAGTTTCTTTGGTCTGAAGTATAGTTTTTTTTTAATTATTTTAATTATCAGCCCAAAACATCTGTAAATAATTGTTTTTTCTATTATTAATGCATGGGCAAATCTCACAAAACAATGTTATTTGTGTGCTATGGATGTAAATAGGGTACCAATTCACACTAGACTTTCAGCATATGAAAATTCTTCGAAGACCACTGTGAATATAGGCAGCAACCAGATATGATATCACACACCAAGACATTAAATTAATAAATTAATTAAAACTGTAAAAAGAAATTTAAGTAATAAGGTATATGTCACAGAAACTCCAGGCTCCTCCTCCAATCAACGTTCACCATCACCAGAATTCTAATTACACACACCTGATAGTCATCATATTCATCACCAACCACTATAAGAACACACGCTTCTTACAGTCACGTTGTCTGGTATAAGCTTTGAACAAGGACTCATACTTATGCTAAAAACTTACCTGTTTCCATGCTTCTTGATCCCCTTCTTTTCCCTTGTGTGTTCCAGTGATATTGTTTTGTCTACTTACCTGTACTTACCTCCTGAAACCAGCTCTTGGATACTCCTCAGTCATTCCCCAAAAGCCCGCATCTGGTAAAGGAGGGTCTGGGACTCGACGTCATCAACTTCATGCAGATGTCCGAAGAAGCCCAACTTCTACCTACCTTCCAGGACAGAAAGTATGGCTTTCCATGAGGGATATCCGATTAAGACTCCCCTGCAAGAAGCTGAGTCCCAGATTTATTGGTCCCTTCCCCATCATCCAACAAACTAACCTCGTCACTTATGAACTCAAGCTTCCCCCGCAATACAGAATTCACCACACTTTCCATGTCTCACCCCTTAAACCCTTTCACTCACCTATTCTCCTGTTCCCACAGAGCCTGGTCCCGTCGACAATCCCTCTCTCCTGATGGTGCTGAAAGACAGAACGGTGTACTCAGTCAAGGAGATCTTGAATTCCTGATGCTGTGGTGGTAGAATAGAATACGTCATCGATTGGGAAGAGTATGGACCCAAAGAAAGATCATGGGTTCCACGCCTCTCATCCTCAAGCTCCAGCTCCACAAAGTCGAGGCCACCCACCATAACGTTGGGGTATTTGGCCCTGAGGGGCGGGCCATGGAGAGGAGGATTCTGTCATGGAAACGGCAGGCTCCGCCCGCAGTAAATGTTCACAAGCACCAGAATTTTAATCACGCACACCTGATCGTCATCATGTTCATCACCGACCACTATAAGAAAACACATTTCTCACAGTCACATTGTCTGGTCTACGCTTTGGACAAGGATTCAAACTTACCTGAGAACCTGTTTCCACGCTCCTCGATCTCCTTCGTCTCCCTTGTGTGTTCCAGTAATATTGTTTTTTCTACTAACCTGTACTCACATCCTGAAAACAGCTCCTGGACACACCTCAGTCATTCCCCAAAAGCCTGCATCTGGTAAAGGAGATCGCTCTCAATATTCTCATCTGTTTATCTATATCTAATACTCATCAGTACTCATCACCTGCTTGCATTACCAAAATAAATTTGTTGACTCTTTGAGTCTGACTTACCGTTACTGTAAAAAAAGGCTGTGTTGTATTGTGAATAAGTCATGGCTGAAGGGTGTTGTTAGCCACACCGGGTGTTGTTGTTTTTATATTACATACGTATATAGTTTTGCAAAGTTTTATAAAGAAATGACAGGGTTACTTTCCTTGCATATTAAACCACAAGTTTCAGTTTGGATGCCCAGTTAGCTTGCCATTGTGTCATATAATGGAAGTGCCAGGACTGTGGGTCATGTTGTAAGCAGGTGCTTTTCTCTATTTCCTCCCTAGGCCTCCTGCCTGTAATCGTCTACAGTAAAGACCACCCGCAGACACCCATCTCAATACTTTACCATTTCCCACCTACAAGCTCTAGAAACACTACCAGACCAGGAGAAAGAAGCAATTCAGATTCCTTCTGCTTATTATCTTCAATGTATCTTCAAGAAAAAGAATGTATGTAAAAGAATTGTAAATTTAATTTCACATTATTCTCAACAAACACCCTACGAGACAATCAATTTTGCATTTATTAAAGAAATCGTTCGCTTATAAATGACAGTTGTCAAAAATTCACCCTCATATTTCCCAGCCTCATATGATCCTCCTAAACTTTCTTTTTCATATAATGAAAGGCAAAGAATGTATTAAGCCCCAAAGTAACAAATATGCAGTAAGGATATTTAAAAGCAGTTCATACCACACCTGTACTATAGTGCTACTCAAGTCTCTGTAGTCATGACAGCTTTGTGTGACAAATAGACAGAAAGACATGTTGAAAATGAAAATTGTTCCTTTCCGTCATAGCTCTCAAAAATAAATAAAATAACAAATTAACAAATAAATAATATTTATGGTCATTTTGGAGCTTGACCGCTCCAGTCACCTTTAACTTTCATTGTATAAAAAAGAGTGGTTAGGATATTCCTATGAAAATTAATGTTTATTGTGCCACTGAGTCAATATCAGACAGGACTGAAAGATGACAGAATTTTCATTTTTGGAGGAACTAATCCTTAAACCTCTGCAAATGTTGTTACTCCATTTACTGCTGCTTCTAAATCCCTCAGTGGGCATGAACCGGTTAGATTTAGTTCCTGTTAAGCCTTCTTATCTATGGCTGGGCAAGTTTCCTGTCACAAACTCAGCGTGTGATTGCTCCATAATCATAGTGGGCCATTCTCCAGGAGCATAAGTCTGGTCATGTGACCCTATCGTATGGCTCCATTCATAGCAGGCGGATAAATGGGGCAGAAACAAGTGTATTAATTATGGTGTTGTTCTGCACGTTGCTATTACGCTGTCCTTTCTCCCGTGTTTGGTTCTTGTCTTGTGTTCTCACTAATGTTCATTAACCTCTCTGAATGTTCACACTGTTTGTGATGATGTAATGAAGGCCCTGTTCTCCTGCTGATTCTTCCTCTGAATGGTTTGGGCAGTTTTTACAATGGACATGATGTGGTGACTCAACACAAAAATTATTTATCAAAACAAAAATTGCCCTAAAGTAAAACATGAAATTTATTAATATTACTGTGAAGTGAAAAATTATTCATGACATAGGTTAAAAAAGAAAATACAATTTTTTGTAAATTCATAAAAAAATAGCAGAAACTTGATTTACCGTTGACAGATCACTCATTTTCTATTTCTCGTATTTCTGGCATGATTTAGATGAATTCATCAACACAAGACCGCCTGCACAGCAAGACACTAATGCCTACTTTTATCCAATTGCCTCTTTGACCCACCCACTGGTGCATTTTCAGTTAACAGAAAAGAAGTAGGACTGGGACAGCCATTAGTATACCTCACGGATACTATTGGTGTAATTTTTATTTAAGTAGTTGATGTAATTGTTATTTAAAGCTTTTGGTTAAAAATGAACAAACATTGTACATAACAGATCAGCATTTAAAACAGTCTCTTCACCTGGTTTGTAATAGTAAGTTTATAATAATGATCTTAAATTTTGAGCTGTCGGATTCCATTTCCCAGGAAATCAGTCAGTTTGACTTTATTCGTCGGTGTGGTTAAATCACGTCTGTAACAGAAATAAGACTTGGCTACTATATGGCGTGTGTGGATGCTATGCATGGTTGACCCTTTGTAGCTTGTTCTTACAGCAGCTGTTAGTGTTACGGAGGAGGCCGTCGCTCCGCCTTCTTCCTGCCAACAGAGGGAGCCCTCGCCAGAATATTAGTTTCCTTCCAGACTTCATTTCCCATGTTCCCAGTGCCTAGGGCTGATTACTTCCTGCTTGCCACCTGCTTGTAATTAGTCCGGTTATTTAAGCCCAGGTCTGCACTATACTCATTGTATCAAACATGTCAAACATTTCAGAGCGTTTTCCCGGATTGATTACCCATTGCCATTTGGATTGTTTATCGTGTTTGATTCTTTGCTGCCTGCCTCTTCTTTTTCTTTGTACTCTGTTGTTGATTGTTTGCTGCCTGCCCTGACTACTGCCTGTTTACCCGTTCAGATTTTGTCTTGCCCTCATTGCTCTGTTTGCCCGTGTTTGACCCTTGCCTCACAAGTAACTTGTAATTTTAGGTTTCAAACAGAGATGGTAATAGACAGGTACAAGTTATGGATTGCAAGGGATAGATCATCCAATAATGAAAGTGTCAAGTGTCAGCGTCCTGACACAGTCAGTGTTATATGTCAGAGTGCGAGGTTTAGATTCCTACTCGTCCTGTCATAGTTCGGTTCTCGCTTAGAGTCGGAATCTAGACCCGCGCTCTAGGTGTGCGTTTTGTGTGGATGCACATGGCTCTGTTGTGTTTGCCATGTGCTCTCCGGTCTTGAGTCATCGCCCCGCCTCCTTGTTTCCTTGTTTAAAGTTGCGCAGAATAGGAACAGAATAGGTGAAAGTTTTAGAGCTTGATCTAGTACCTTGTTGTGGGGGAACAATTAGACTCATTAACTGACCATAGCTGGCGGGAGGGGACATATGTCTGAAGGAGTGACTTGAGGTAGGAGGGAGAGGTTCTGAGATTTAAAATGGATGCCGGTGGCTACAGGTAGCCAGTGGAGTAAGTCAATAGGGGTGTGACATGGGCTCTTTTTGGTTGATTGAAGACCAGATGTGCTGCAGCATTTTGAATCATTTGCAGGGATTCGGTTGCATTGGCTGAGAGGCCAGCCAGAAGGGCATTGCAGTAGTCTAGCCTTGATATTCTAAATTCTTGGACTAGGAGCTGTGTTGCATGCTCAGACAGGAAAGGTCTGATTTTCCTGATGTTGTAGAGCACATACCTGCATGACTGAGAGATTGTTGCAACATGTGAAGTGAATTTCAGCTGGTCATCAAACCGAGTAGGTGTAAGAGTTGATGGACCGAATTGAACTGTGAAGTTGTATTGAAGTGATGGGTTGGCCGGGATTATCAGAAGTTCTGTCTTGCTAATGTTAAGCTGAAAATGCCATTTTTTCATCCAGGCTGAGATGTCTAAAAGGCAAGTGGAGATCTGTGCGGCGATGGTGGGGTCATCCGGCTGAAATGGAGAGTAAATCTGTGTGTCATCTGCATAGCAGTGGTATGAGAAGCCATGTGCTTTAATGACTGCACCTAGAGAAGCTGTGTATATTGTCACGGGTGAAGAATCACACAACAAAGCAGGCGGTGAGAAAAACCCCGGAGGGTGGATTTATTGTGAGAAACAAGGGGTGTAGTGCGAGAGGGAAGCAGCCGGGCTGGCTGCTGGTGCTGGTGTGGCTCGTGCTCGGGTTTGCGTTCCTCGTGGCGGTGTGGGTGCGCGGTGGCGTGTGCTCTCCTACGGCCACTCGCTGCTCTCTGCATACGCGGGGGACAAGCAACGTAACTCCGGCTGTCGGCACTTCCAGACTTCGTCCCAATTCCAAATCCAGTCTTTTCCTTCCCTCCTATCTTTGCCTCCTTGTAGGCGGAAGGCGGCGGCTTCCAGCTGTGCCCGGTCTGCCGGTGATGAGCTCGGGCAGGTGCGGCGCGTCCGTTACCAGGGCGACGCTGATAGCCCTGGTGAGACTCGTCACAATATCGAGAAGAGAATAGAAGGAAGAACTGATCCCTGTGGGACCCCTGTGGTCAGCTGATGTGATGTTGACTCCCCACCTCTTCATGATAAGGATAAGGAGAGATGAGAAAGTTGAGAACAGTGTTGTTGATCTTATTTTGAAAGTAGGTAACTTTTAAGACAGTGGAGATGTTTTTAGAAAACTAAGAGAGGAGAGATTGATTCTTATTGAGATTTGCGGGGTCTTTTGATTTGCGCCATTTTCTCTCCATAGCCCTGAGCTTGGTCAAATGGCTGCAGGGAGAGCTGTTGGCCTAGAGGTTAGAGGGCAGATGTCATCAATACAGGATGTTAAAGTTGTGCAAAAAGTATCAGTTGCTGCCTGAGTGCTGAGTGATGAGAACTAGGTTTTTTGGGGGGAGGGAAGTGGAGACCATTGATAAAACCGAGTGGGAGACAGGGGTGGGTGGTGAGTTTTTATAGATTTTATGTAATAGAGACTGGAAATTAAATCTTGTTAGTTCATAATCTTTCTAAAAACTTTCAGCTGTGAATGTACCCACCTCACTTCTCAAAATGAACAGCAATCTTTGTGGATTTTTGTTGTTTTCCAAGCCATGTATTTATACCTACAGGTGCTTCTCTGGAGGCTTTCTCTTTTTCCACCTCCTGCTCATCTCCTTGCATGGCAGAGCATTTTTTACACACATGGCTTCGCTCTTATCAAAGCACTTTCAGATGTGAGCTGAGTTTGGCAGGTGACAGCGTGTGCCTGGGGGCTGGGGCCTGCATGCTTTGTTAATGTTTGCTCCTTATTTATATGATGTGCCAAAAAAAGAAGGCAATGCAAAGAACACATTGACATGTTTGTCAGCAAAAAGAGGCACAAAAAGAACATAATGCAGGTAGATTTATGTTTGGCTGGTTTCACAGGGAAGCAATTTATGCAAAAAAAACATCCTTTCTAGATTATTATAACACAAAATAACTAATGACGCTTTGGCAGAAACAAATCGGAGTATTATTAAAGTTCTTTTGGGGACATTTTCTTAAAAGTCGCTCTGTTTTATTTTTAGTGTAATTATGCTCTATACTGTAATTATTCCCTGATATTATAAAGAGGAGGTATACATTATAGCTTATTACATTATATACATGTGATAGATTACCACAGCTGACCTCAATCATTTTGGACACACCACATTGCAATTTTCTGCATTATTTGCAGGAAAACCACTAGAAACTGATAGCAGCCTTTCTGTATTATCTGGTATCATCATACTATAAAATATTTTAATAATTTATTTCAATTATAATTGGCAAACTGTTTTAGTGTTTTGTGTTTTTCATTTTTCAAAACAAACAATTAAGCAGAACAAAATGATCAGTCAAAATAAAGGATAAACATTGTTACTGAAAGTTTGAATATTTTTGACTCAAATATTGTATCACATCTGCACCATCAGCAATTCGACAAAACTAAATCTGCACATATGTGAGAAAAACACACAAACTGCAGAACTGGTAAAAGCAGAAGTACTCTTGTGTGCATAGTAAACGTATAATCAGGTTTGAAAGAATCAGATGCTCTGTGTTGTGTAAATGACATCATGGAGTATCAGAGCATGTTACAATAAAAATGTGTTCTGAAATTTTCGTATGAAATAATAAGTTACTAAACTCCTTTCTGAGTCAACTTCCTCTGGTCACTTCCACGTTAAAAAGCCTGTACTTCAGATGAATAATTTTTTATCAGCAAATGTTGCAGTGTTCTATAAACTCCAAGTAACATCTTTCTAAAGTAACTTAATGTTTAACCACCATGTGGATAAATTTCTTCTTTAAAGGCCTCGGTATAAGAGGCCATGCTATATTGTAAATATGCAACTGAAGGCTTAACAATATAAACATATAACCTGAAATGTGCAGGTCAGATAAAGTCAGATTGAGCATTGAGTTACCTTATTGTTTTTATAAAATTGTATGAAGTGTTGCTGTACGGCAAGAACTGTGTAACAATTCCATAAAAATCTTTCCACAGGAAAAACTGTATACAGGGTTGGCATAACAACCCTGAATGGATAATGACAGAATCTTTAGGTAAACTATTGGTTTTAAGTGACATTCTTTCCTTAGAACAAATAGTATTTGACTATAGTCGGCCTCAATGGGAGCCATGTAGTGATATCACATAGTAATGAAGTGAACGGATGTTTCACATCATAGCTGTTACTATATTATGTATTTTACACTGCATTGACCATGTCTATCCATTTAAAAAAATAAGTTATAAACATTTGTCAAGACACTGAGAAATGCTAAACTAATCCATGCATTTGAGAAACAATGCTTTACCTAATTCTACCTTTTCAGATGCTTACATGCTTATATCCTGTTCTCTTGGTCAGGAAACAGGACTTCATTTTTAGAGCCGTCAGTGCCCACACACCCAGCGTAGGTGATGCACGCTGTGCAAAAGGAAGTATAGATCTATACCCTGTAATCTAAAGTGTCTTTGATCACTGCACCTCTGAGTCATACCAGAAACATTCCTCCCCAAAGATCCCCCCTCTTCCTGCACCCATCCTTCACCCTGCTTGCTCTTCACACAAGTGGGTAGGTGTTGTGAGAGCTCATCATGTTGCTGAAGGCCCAATAACGCTGGGCAGATATTTTCTGTTGTAAGATATATCCTCAGCTGACAGTATGGCAAGTTTAAAAACCCAGAGTGGATACAATGAAAGATTGGCATTGTGTGTTTGTTAAAACAATACAATTACATGCCAGCTTAGCAGTTGGACGGATATGGTCTTACTCTAAGCCAAAGTACTCCAAGAAAACACGATTTCCTGAATGCTGTGTTTGGTTTTGGAAGGATAAGGTGATTGCCCATCATTCAGTTTTAAAATGACATGCAGGGCCGGGTAATCCCTAAAAAATCTGCTGTTCCTTTTTATTGTGTTTTCTTACTGTACAGTTGAAATGAGATGTTATCTCATGTTATCTCTTTATTAACGTCTTTGGTGTTTTCCCTACAATATTTCCCTACACTATGCTAACTTATTTTAGTTTGAAACCTCTGTTGAAACTGGAACTATTATTTTCCCCTTTTTTGCATAATGCATTGTAGTCATCTTGTCGTTTCCCTCATGATCTCACACTTACAGTTGTTTTTCAAATGTTTATTTTGTTTTATTAAAAATTTTATTTAATTCAATTTCATTTTAAAGTTGATTAGGAATCCAAACAGGTTTTAGGTTGTGTCATTAACCAAAGGAAAGCCTTTGAGTGTTTTGGCAGTAATTGTATTCTTAGCATTAGCCAAGATTCCCCAACCTGCTGAATTAGGTTGTTTCCATTGGGTTTACAGCCAATCAGTTCTTGAAGACATCTTGTGAATACAATACTCTGTATATCTACAAATAGTGACAACTATAGTAAGTTTCTTTCTTAAAACAGAAGTGTGTGTGAATAATTTGAATCTTTTGACACAACAGACCTGGAGCAAAAGCTACAGTGTTTTCTTTTCAGTCAATTTTAGGTTGTAAAAATGTTCCCTAATGTTTCTATTAAGTAACAAAAACATTAAAAAATGTTATTTTAGAAGTTCTAGGAATGTTTAAAACGTCCAGGGTGCTGGAATGGTGGAGCGTTTGTAGCTTGTAAGTTTGTTGCTTGTTTACAGCAGTTGATTCAAATTTAAATGTGTTACCCATTTTAGAAAAATAACTTCAAGTATCTTGAAATTTTATGTTTCGAACAGAGATGGGGACAGAAAGACAAAAGTTATAAATTACAGCTTTACAACAGAGCCTAGAGTGTGACATATCTTATTTTAAGAGATTTAAACAAACCTCTTATTTTAAAAGATTTGAACAAATCCCTAACTGTTATAATTTAATTTCCAAGCTACGTACATGAATGATGTACGAATGATGATAAATGATTGTCTTATATGTACTTATATGCTTATCTGAGCTCAAATTTGAAATATGATATTCACCTATTGGATGATAAAATGTGTGAACAAAATCCCACATAAAGATGGAGTCAAGGGAAACTGAAATAATCATTCCTTATGTCGAGAATGTAATAGACATGCTACAACTCTCAAAGCTTGTCAAGTTGTCAAGTCAACCCACAACTCCCTAACATTTACTCAAAAAATTGCTGTGTTATTTTATAAGCAATAATGCTGGTTTTGAGCCAATTGGGTATATTTGCTGGTTCATTTTATCACGCTTTAAACACGTTTGAGTAGTTTCAGTTTTATAGTTGTTGGTTAAATCTGCTAAATCACTTGCTGGGTTGTTTCTGTCCACTACTGGGTTGTTTGTCATTTTAAAGCACAAAGCCACTGGTTACAGCTGTTTTAAGCAGTTTTCCATGAGAGCTGCAAACTCTCATGGATTCAGCACCATGTAGTGAATAAAAACAAAGAGGAAAGACACTGACAATGCACACATAACTCTATTAAAGTGTTTTACATCAATAAATGAATAATCCGCCTCTAATTAGCATGTAAACCCAGGCAGATCAGTGAGTTATAGCAGTTATTGTTATGGCACTTCGTGTTTCCAGTTTAGGTCAGTAACTGATTTTCTAACCTATGTAG
>JAZGTI010016201.1:0-12925 GCA_036877585.1 Botia kubotai
CCACAGTATTTTTTAAACGGTAGTATCGTCATTGCGGTTCTACCGTAAGTAATGTTGTATGTGGCCTGTGGTGCAGTTGCTAAAATGTTCGAACATTTGTGCCTGCAAATAAATAATATAGCGTCTTTTTTCGTTCTATCGTCTTTCTGCATGCCCTTGAAGCGCTCAAAATACTGTGCAGAAATCGCGCCTTATATGCAATATATGGTATTGTGCGTTTTCTGATGCTTCAGTTCAAACACTGATTCACATTTGATTCAGTTAATTTTTTAATTTGCAATTGTCTGTTCCTGTGAATACAATGAATTTACATACAACGGTTGACCGCGACAGTCTCTTAAAAAGAGCAACTCACATAGCGAAATATGGAATTACTTCGGATTTTTACCTGATGAGAGTGGAAAACCTATTGCCAACAGAATGCCAACAGATTCTGAGGACAATTTGGTCTGTTTTCATTTATATCTTCGTATTTCTGAAAATTGCTTCATTTCGTAGATTTGAATTAAGAATTAATACAATATCGCATGGTATTGCGATACTACTTGGTATCGTGATACTTCAGCTGGTATAGTATCGTAACATGTGTTTATGGTATCGTGACAACCTTAGTCCTTATCAACATTTTAAAAACTACTAACAACATTTCTCCCAAATTCCAAATAAACATATTGTCATAAATATGCAGTGTCTTCAGACCTCAAATAATTGCAAAGAAAACAAGTTCTAAGTTTAAACAACACAATAATAATGTTTTAACTTAAGAAGTGTTAAAATATCAATATCTGGTGGAATAACGCTGGTTTTTATTGCAGCTTTCATGTGTCTTGGCATGCTCTCCACCAGTATTTCATATTTCTGTTGGGTAACTTTATGCCACTCCTGGCGCAAAAATTTAAAAAGCTCAGCTTTTTGCTTGATTCTTCCATTTGATCACATTCCAGAGGTTTTCAATGGGGTTCAGGTCTGGAGATTGGGAGATTATAAAACAGTGTTAGTTTATGAGTATACAATACAATTGTGTTTTTCCCACAAATTTATGTTCAGTGTGGTACAGCTTTCATTCACACTACTGTAAAATGAGTGATCCACTGCTTTCATTAAAATTCATATACAACTGTTTAATGGAAAGTCTAGTGGGTTTAAAGCTCTGCTCTGAAAAAGAAAAAAAATTCAATTTAACAATTTTATTGCCTGTCTCAGCAGTCACAAAATATCTGTTTGGAGAAAAGATGTTACACCAAAGCAGCTGAGGAATCTCACCTAGTTTTATCTCTTAATCTCTCTCTCTCTCTCTAAAAATATAGCTGTTCTGCTTCATCTTCTCTCCATTTTCTTTGCATTTCCTTGTTCTCTATATTCACACTGTTCTCCTCTGAGTATCAATATTGAATATTTGGCATGTTTCTTTGACTGGTTCAATACCTCAGGAAGCTCTTTTGGGTCAAGCCCCCTCATATTCCCCCTCAGTGCAAATCGTGAAAAATATAAAGTGCCACCTGAAGGCTTACACCGGGAACACTACATTTAACATAATTTTGATCTACTTTGCATTCAACATTTATAATTTAATAGATTCTGCTTTCAAAGTCCCTCTTTGTATTTTTCTCCATTTCTATTCTTCTATGATAACCTTGGTTGTGTGTGGCTCCTCTGGGCACATGATTACACATGATTTCATTGTGAATGTACTTGTGCGATGTAACAAGATTAATGTATCATAAATTTATTTAATTAATTTGCCAATATTCTAATGGTACCCCTCAGAGCCTCCATATCTGATGTTCTATCTGTTTAATGAAAGTTCCCGGAACTGTAGTTTTGATGTACTATTTTGCTTACAGTGGGACTGAATCTCTCAGTATTTCAACGAGAAGCAGGAGGTGGGGCGAGGCCAGACAGTCTTACAAAATTCAAACCTCTGAAATTAAGATTAATGGCCATACTCAGAGCTGCTACGAACAGAGATATGAATAATGGAGATTCTTCTCGGTTAGCAGAATGTTACGAAAGAGATTAGAATGTTACACAATATCTGATTATACAGAGTAATCTGAAAGAAATCCCAAACGATTTTTTAATGAGACTGTCAGTTTTGAACAAGTAAAACTTGACTTGTTAGTCGCGAAGTGGTTTATGGTGCAGACTGTTATTGGGGTGGCTTTTAATGTCATATTGCTTATGCTCGGCAGTGAGAAATGGCTACAGGAAAAGGTTGTCCAAGGTTGTACCTGCATCTGAAATCTGAGTTTGCAAAAAATAATAATGCACCACAATAGAGTTGTCAATCCCATTTCAAAATGCTGAATACATATATGTTCACACACAGTTACAAACATAGTTACGAACAAAAGTCACATTCTGTTTCTAAATTCACACAAACAGAGATTAATGCGATGTGTCATCTGATGCTTTAGATTCAGTTGATGTCTTTCAATTTTCAATTTTATTTATATAGCACTTTTTTACAAAAGGTTCATACAAATAATAATAAAAAAACACAGAACAAATGTCAGACATGTTAATGGTATTATTGCAAATAATATGTGTGAGATGTAAAAGACTATTTAGGCATACTAGATTTATAGTTTATAAATTACATTTAAATTTATAGGTTTATGAATGAAAGTGTTGACTGAACCGATAAATCCACAAAATCATTAAGCAAGATATGTATTTCAGCTTACATGGAGATGGCATATAAAAGATAACATCTTATGGGACAGGGGTATTAAACATTTGCAATAGTACCATGCACTACAAACAACACGCAAAAGCAAAGTACATGTATGCATAAAATATATACAATAAAAATATTAGAAGTTTACAATTTACAAAATCCTAAGCTAAGTTACACATCAGCAGTCTCCCAGCAAGCAAGCCGACAGGGTGACAGTGGCAAGGAACCAAAACTCCAATGATGTATAGATGGAAAATCCAAGCTCAATCGGGAGGGTCAGTTCCCCTCTGGCACGTTAAAGCTGCAATATGCAACTTTCTTGGATATGAACAGAGTTGATTGTAATGATTTATAGGTATTTATTAATGAGAAACTGATGGTTCTAATTATCTTTAATTATCTGTCGGGCACTGTGAAATCGTACCAACAGAAATGGCTAAGCCTAATGTTACTAATTGCAGCCATAACATCACACTGCTGTGACTAAGCAGGGAACAAAATATAGAAACTAACTAGGCTAAAAGTAGGAATGTATATAACGGTAGGTTTACTACCGTCTATCAAATCCAGATGATCCGTCTCAGGGGTCGTTCCATCCAGTCCCCCACCATCTGGTCTCAAAATGCGGATCTTCTATCAGTTATGTTATCTGGTCATAACCCAAATGCTGTGCTCCACACTCAGTTAAGAATTAAAAAAAAATTAAAAGTTGCTGTCGGGTAATTAAGATGTGATGGATGATTTTGCACAACGAACACTGATGAGGCTTCCAGCTGGAATCATGTTTGTACAGGCCCAATAGTTAGTTTTTCAATTTTTTTCGTTTTGTGGAGTTGAAAGCCTCTGAGTTGTCAATACAAGTTTGCATGTGTGAGTAATTTTTACCTTTATTGTGACTGAATGGTCGATCACAATATATTAGATAAGGAATGGTATAGATAATACACTATGCTATGGTAGGACATGAAATTGAAGTCAATGGTAATATCTCTTTTATAGCTTCCAGTGTTTCAACAGCTGTGAAAACAGGCAACAGTGAATTTGAAAACCATACAAATACTCTGAAAATAAGCTGAAAATAATTGTTTTGCACTCAACCGAAATTGGTTAATAAGGAGCTTTATGGTTGTCTAGGATGATGGACATTTTCTACTTTCTGGCTGGAAAGAAAGTATTTTAAAATTCACTTACACCCATAGCGGAACAGCTTTGAGAGGGGAACACACACACAGCCAGTTAGAATTGAGGGAGGCTGGCAGCCGTGTGAGATTCAGATCATAATAGTGGATGATCACCATAATGCTGTCAAATCCTCATCTATGTCATTGAGTTGTGCCTGTCTAACATGGCTGTCATTCCCACTGGCACAGAAAAAAATGCCCCTCTATCATGCTGTGTTTAATTAGATGCATGCGTTTTTATTTGTAATATCTCTGAGAAGCTGTTCAAAGTGTATTTTAAAAAAAATGCAAATGCAACAAGGTACATCCCACTTAAAATGAGTAAAAACAAATTTCTTCATACACTCTTAACTTTGGACTAACAAAACTCGACACACAGGCCCCCTCCAGCAATTCAGGAAGGAACACCCCATGTTGTGTTTTATAGGCCATTTATTTATTTCTAAAATGTACAAATGACATTAATTAGTGTTGCATGGTCCATTACGTTTCAGTATCATTTGGCATTTGAATTGCTTAAATTGCTTTCTATGTTATTCCCTAAAGCCAAAGATAAGCGGTAATGAGAGCCTCTAAATACAAACACAACAGAACATTCACACATTCACACTTGCATATGTGGTTTACAGGGACTCTCCATAAGCATAATGTTTTTTTTAACCCACCCATAAACCTAACTCTTACAGAAACGTATTAATAATAAATATTGTTAATATTAAAACACCATTTAGTATGTTGTTAAGCCATTTTGTTTATGAGGACACATGAAGTGTTAAATAAACTTGTATTGAATTTACTGTTTTGTATTACTGAATTGTATTGCATTTGTGCTTGCTTACCTTATTTCTTTCTAGGTTATACATTGTTGTCCATTTCAATAGACATTACTAGGGTTACTGAAATAGGTAATTTTGCAATAAAACTGCACATTTATAATGAATTTAAACATTTTTCAACAACTAAATATACATAATAAATGTAACGAGGACGCGGAGGCATGAGGATCCATTTGCAGCGTTTTTAAAAAGAGTAGTCATAAACAGGCATAGGTTCAAAAATCGGCAAACAGTGTTATTGGGAAGAGGCAAAATCAAAAACAGTAATACAGACGAAGGTCGGGGCAGGTGGCAAACAATCATAAACATTAAACAGTCACAGTTCAGGGCAGGCAGCGAACAATCCAAAAACTTAATCCAAGGCAGAGTCAAAGTGCAGGCAGCAAACAATCAGAAATAACCAGAAACAGTCCAAACACAGAAACCAGGTAAACAACAAGGGAATAAATGCTGTGAAATGTAGGCCGAAGCAATACAAGACATCGCACTGATTAACATGGGTCCAGGGTTTAAATAGTCAGCTTGATTAAAGGCAGGTGCACCAAACAGGAAGTAATCAGCCCCAGGGGCCCATGCGCACTGTAGTCCAGAAGTATACTTAGTATTTTGGCGAGGGCTCCCTCTGGTGGCGCAGAGGAGGCGGAGCAGGAGCCTCCTCCATAACAGAGCCCCCCCCACTGCGAGCGGCATCCTGATGCGAGGAGGAAATCAACGCTGGGGTCTTCCTCATGGCCTAGGGGCCTCTGTGAGAATAGGGTCTAGGATATCACCTGCATTTACCAATGAGTGCTCCTCCGGGCCGTACCCTCCCAGTCCACGAGGTAGTGGATCCTGCCACCCCGGCACCTGGAGTCGAGTAGCTGATTGACCCGATAGGCCTCCTCACCGTCCACCAAGATAGGGGGGATCTGTTCCTGGAGACTCCCCTCCGGCTCTCCAACCGGGGCACCAGCAGGTTTTAACAGAGAAACATAGAATGTGGGAGGAATATGATAATTAGCTGGAAGTTAAAGTCTACAGGGTTAATTAGTCTAAGAATTTTAAATGGACCCACGTACCTCGGGCTGAGTTTCCTGCATGGTAACCGGAGGCAAAGATCCCTGGTGGACAGTCACACCCACTGACCGGGAGTGAAGTTGTGAAGATTAGCTGGGCCATCTGTGACTATTAGCTTGTTGCGTCTGGCATCTAACTGCATGTAGCAAGTGGGTGTGCGCTCTCTCCCATACCTCCTCACTGCATTGTAGCCAGTCAGTAATGGCAGGAAGATCAGTTTGCTCACCGGACCAGGGAAACAGAGGTGGTTGAAACCCAAGGACAGTACGGGCTTGACCAATGAGTTCTGGGCATATTCTGCCCACATGAGATATCTGCTCCAATTTGTTTGCAGTATGATCTAAGGAACCTGGTAATCTCTTGGTTCAGCCTCTCAGTCTGGCCATTGGCCTGCGGATGGTACCCGGAGATAAAACTAATGTTAACTCCTAGCCTCTTGAAGAAGGAAGCCCACACCCATGATGTGAATTGAGGTCCCTGGTCCAACATAATGTCATCCAGTAAACCATTAAAAAGAAAAACACAAAATTTCAGCTGTTTCCAGGGAGGTGGGGAGCTTGGCAAGAGGGATGAGATGGCATGCTTTGGAGAAACAATCTATGATGGAAAGGATAGTAGTATTGCCTTGGGAGTTGGGGAGATCCGTGATAAAGTCTATGGCAATATGGGACCAGGGATGGTGGGGTGTGGGCAAGGGTTGAAGTAGACCTGCAGGGAGCTGCAGCTTGATAGATATTGCAGTTTTGGATGTAAGATATGGTGTCGGATGTGAGAGTAGGCCATCAGTATTTGTTCTTTAGCAGTTGTACAGTGGCATTGATACCTTGAAGACTGGAACTAGGGTTTTTGTGAATCTGAGTGAGGACAGGCTTTCTCAGGGGTTCGGGCACAAATGTGAGGTTCTCGGGGCACTTGGGGGAGGGGGGGGTTTCCAGTTTTCTAACATCCCATCTGATATAAGATACCAGATATCAGTGAGGGAAAAATAATCTGCTATCTGATATCTGACTACTGAGTACTGACCTAGAAAGCAATTGTAAGCCCATTTTCAATAAAGGAACACCTCTAAATGCTGATGCATTTTAATGATTATACAATAACTTCATACCAAAACTATGATACATAGTGTTTACTGCTTTGTTTGTCCAATTTCATTGGACGGGTGTCATTTAACTAACTTATATTTGCAGCAACAAAAGATCAAGAACCTTTCCCTGCATTTATGTCATTTTGTAGCTGTTTATTTTCAGCTGAAGGTAATCATCTATAAATATTTTATAAATAAAGACATCTTGTAGATCAGTAGAGGCCCCTACATTACGATCTGTTGTGATGGGTTACTTCAATTAAACACAGGTTAGTTTCTCTGAAGGTAAAGACTGTTGGTGTTTAACAGCATTGTAAATATTGAGTTGAAGTGAGTTGTAATAGTGGAGATGAAAGATGGACTGACTCTTCCTATGGTGTTTCCTTATTGCATTTTAATGTCAAGACGTGTCTGTAGGCAGTAGATGTGCATTACAACCAGTGCTTGCAGTGTAGAAATCTACATTGATTATTACATGTTCTATGAAGATTTGCCACATTGTGATTTGTCTCACTTGAATCCCATGCAAACACAAATGTCAATTTGATTCACAAATCAGGAATCAGACGAACAACAATCAGGATATTTCCTAGCATTTTATCAGTACTTGGGCACAGGTCTTCCTACATGAAATAACACCACCAAAGCATCTGTAGCAACTTAAAATAATGAATGTAATAACTGCACAAAATGTAGTTAGTAATGTAAATACATTATTACATTGTATTACATACTCAGGCACTATTATTATTGTTATTGTTGCTGTTGTTGTTGTTACGTACCACTTTTCTATTTCCAATTCAGAAAATTTACATTTACATCCATGTTCCAACCATGCATGGTTTACCAACAGCCGAAAGGTGGTGATTGCACCATGGTATGCTCCCCATATTTAAAAAAACTGCCATGTACTGTACATACTGGCAAATCAGAGCTGGGAGAACCAGAGAATGCTGACTCCTTGCTGTTGATAGACAGTTGTATCACAGCAATACAGTAACAATAATGGCCAATGCTAGATGTGTAGCCATTGAATGAAATGTGGGAGAGCCTATGAGATTGGATGGTTATCAAGAGATCATCACTGCAGGGTTTTATCTTCACCTCAGCAGGCTATCCACACCACGCTGAACTGAACTCATCTCACAGCCATTCCACAGAGTGGAGGACAGCACTTAACTACTCTTCAGCCAAACAGCCACATTATTGTATGAAAGAATTACTAAAATAGAAATATCAACAGGGTTAAAAGTGTTTCAGTTTAAAGCAAAGGCCAACATCAATCTGTTGCCAGTTTCTGTTTTAAAGTTGCTTTGGAATTTTACCTGTAACACTTTGAAAAGGCACTGTGGCATCCATCTACATTTTAAAAAAGGCACTTTTAATTTTAGTACCATATGATATTATTTTCTTGAGTGAATAAATTGAAATACCTTTCTTTGTTTCCTGTTTTATGGCAACAAAGTAGAGTATGCTGTGTCAATTAATATACCATATTAATTTCCAGTTAAAGAGGTGGCTCAAATGATTAGATCAATTAATGTCAGCACGCCGGTTTGATTGTCTGTGTCTATTGATTCATCATCACCTGTTTAATCGCTATTATACGCTATCATTTATATTCTCCTCATGTGGTTCGGCCTTTGTCAGACTGTCGTGGTCCTTACCTGTTTCCTGACCGTTTCAGAGCTAAGTCTTTGATATCATCTTGTCTTAGCTAGCATAGCTTAGCTCTAGCATAGTGCTTTCAAGTTTAGTCTTAGTCACAGTTTAGTCACGCCAACATTCTAGTTTCTCCCGCCCTGGGAGTTCTCAGTTTGTCTCGGTCTAGCGTGTAGTTTAGTGATTGTTGTCCTGTCACGTCCAAGCTCCAGCTTGTCTTGTTGTGTTGTTTGTCTTGTGTTTCCAGTGCGTGTGGTTATCGTCTGTCCTGGAATCTGCCGTTTCCCGTCCCCCTTATCTCTCCAGCCTGCCTCCGGGTTCTGGTCTCCGCGTCGGGGCCGTTGCCAGCCTACTCTCCCGCTCTGCCTCGTCATCCTCTGTCCATCTGTCCATCTGCTGTTTACCTGTTCTGTCTCCGTTGTCCTCCTCTTCCTCCGCAGGCTCCGCCGGCATATCAAATCTGCCTCTGCCACCCTGCTGCTGTGACTGACGACGTCCCGGATCTATCACTACCACTCTCACCTCCTGTTGCTGTGGTCGGCTACGTGTCAGATCTGCCACTGCCACTTCCATCTCTCGCTGCTGTGACCGGCTGCGCACCAGAGCTACCACTGCTGCCACTTCCATCTCTTGCTGCAGTCTCCAGCTGCTCGCCTGCTCTGCCGCCGCTGCCCTCTCAGCCATCTGCGGATTCTGGCGACTTACCTTAGTCGGCTCGACTGTCTGCTGCACCGGTCCTTCAGTCCTGCTCATCGGCGACGTAGTCAAACCCTGGTCGCCTTCCGGCTCACCGTCACTTCCTCTGTACACCTGGTCACTGCACAACTCCCTATCAACCTGAACTGTCTCCATATTTGCATTCATTGTCTGAACTGTTAATAAATTTACGTTCACTTGCAATTGGATTCGCTGTCCTTCTTCTGACCCTGACAATTAACATCTGAGTTTTATCATAATAAGTTTCTGTTCTTAAGTAAGACATCTCATTATGTGGTTGTCATTCAGTGCACATGATTGGCTGGCTACTAAAGGTAAAACCTTGTTTCCAAAGTTCCCCTTCTTCTTTTAGACCAGCACAGAGGATGAATATCCTGGTTTGATTGCTGCCAGTGAACTTCAACAATTTACATTCCCCCAAAAAATTTATTATTACTGAGTTACTGCTGTTTTTCTGCAGCACACCTAGAAGGAAAAAAGACAACAACATCAAAAGTTGCTAAAGTAAAAAAAACGTGAGGATATAATGTTTAACACATACAGTACTGTAATTGTATTGAACTACCATACAGTACTGTAATTGTATAGAACTATATCTATACTAATTGTATAGAAAGAGATAATCAGACTAATATAGTAGAACAGGTCAACAGGCATAGAGATGCTTCACAAGAGCTTTGAAAAATGCTTCGCTAGTCAATTAGGAGATAGTTACCTAGTGGGAAATACTATTTTGAGGTTTTGGGTAGTTTGCATTAGTGCAAATACATATCAGTGTTATACATACAAACTAAACAGACAAACACAATAGACATTTATATCACACACTGGTGACAATGACCTTATTTTCTTTAAGTGTAAGTTTCCTCTTCCTTTATAGACTTGCCAAAAGCAATAGCCTTTCATAAGCCATCGATCAATGCAGGAAATGTGGGCAATATTGAAAAGTGTCCAGAATTGTGCCTCATTCTGCTTATTCAGCAAAGCACAGCAGTTTTTTTGCATTCAGAAAGTGAACTCAGAGGCTGTAGTGTGTCCTTAACCTGACTCTGTTTATGCAAGTTTATCAGGCTTTTTATTGGCTTCACATTCCCCTGGCACCACAGAATATTTCAATGTGCCCTTTACACTAACAGAGAGATGGCCAAATTGTGTGCTATTTTCCTCCAGTGTATGATGCCTCTCATGAAAAGTGTTCATGGCAGACTTTGAAATTGTAAATGTCTATCATAAAATAGTTTTTTTGTGCATGTGTGGCAGGTGGGACTGTGGTGGTCCAATGCATAGCAATACAGTATATCAATCCTCTGTCACAAGCACTCATTACTAGCTTTGTTTAAAGTCTTACTTCACTCAGGGCAAAGGCTTGTTTGCCATGGCAGCCATTACTGAGTGTTTTCTCTTTGTTGTTTACTGATTGTCTTTGTGTTTGAACTTTGAATTTTTCATTTGAGATTGTTTTCCCCACCCTGACCTTTTGCCTGTTTAATCCTTTTTAAATGTTTGCTGTCTACCCTGACCCCTGGTCTGTCTTTACTATTGTTGTCCATGCTGTACACGGCTGGTACAGGTTGAATAGTACCAGTGAACCTGTTCCAGTGAACATTCAAACATGATGCCTTATAGCTATGAGCACTGTTGGATGTTCTGAGGAAAAGGACAGGAAATAATTTTAGGGAACACTGGACATCCTGTCATAGATTATTTTCATGAGATTGGTCTGATTAAGCAATTAAGTATGTTGAAACATACTCTAAATGCTTCTTCCTCAAGGAAACTTCACCAAGCAATCCAAATGCCATTTGTCAGGTACAAGGACATGAAAAAGTAAAGGTGCTTCATTTGTTAGATAACTTCATAGCTCGAGACCAGTGTTTTGGAAGAAAGACCTTCCTTTAGAAAGAAAACCTTGAAACACACTGTCACACAGTCACTGACACTGTCAGAAGAACCAAGATTAATGTGCTTTTACTTTAACCTTTTAACCACTTATTTCAAAAACTTCAAAGTCCTTCCTGCCCTTAGAGTGCAGCTAATTTCAAAATGACATCCAATAAGAAATGTTTTTCTGATAACATTACAAATTTGCCCAGAAATCTTCTGCTTCATCTACAGTGGTGACACTGAGCACTAGCACAAATGCAAAAATTATTTACTGTGCTGAATATTAAGTGTTAGGCTCTGCTTCTGAACATGTATCTCAGCAGTTTAGGAAGAGATTTATGCTAAAGATAATGTACTGTAGATGTCTGGGAGTGAGGAGAGATCAGTATTTTAGCACTGACTTCATGCAATGAGCTCTGAGCCACCCACGGTATATATATAGCGCTGTGCAGAGAAAACCGCATAACATACACACAGACCCTGTTTCATATGGAGCCTGTTATAAGAGGGTCAATGACATTAATCTCTCTTGCAGGACAGATTCGTTATTGTTCTGATTTATGTGGTTTTGTCATATTTATCCCTAAAGTAGTCCATAAAAATTCTGAGTAAAATCCTGTTTTTGACAGCAGATAAACCCAAAAGCCTTATTCCTTCTCATATATTCATTTGGGAAACAATTTTGACACTCATTTTTATTTAGTAGTCCACTCAATGTTGTGCCACCAACTTAGTTTAATATATATATTTTTTTATTGGAAAGAATTTGTTTGTAATTGCCACTGAAAGCAAGAAAAACTAACTTAAAATTCAACACAATAGCGTTAGTACAGATAAAGTCTAACCAACAATATAAATCTTCATCTTTTTATTGTTGCTTTTTCCCTAAGCTGTTTTTCTTCCAGCATGCCTTTCTGCCACAAGAAGGTTAGCTGTAGGTGAACGTTACCCATTCATTACATTAATCTCTGCATTACTGTGTACCAAATACTGTAACTGCTGCATATCTATTTACCAAACAACTATATATTCTGTACACTCATGTAGGTCATATTTTAAAGATGCCATTAATCTTCTTTTTAATTATGAGTATAACGTTGGAGTATAAATCCAGATTAGATGGAAAGATTGATCATCCTTTGTCTGTGCCCTGGCAAAGTGCTAGCCTATATAATTAGAATATGAGAGAGTGGAATATGAGAGGGACAGCAAAACTGGCATCTCTGTCTGTCTGTCTCACCCACTCATTTTATTTCTATCTTCTGTCTCACCCACTCATTTTATTTCTATCTTTAAGGCAGCTATCCTGCTCGGTTTAATTAAGGCTTGACAGCCTGTGTACAATATGCTGTTTCAGTCACAACTGCCTAATGGTAAACTCTGAAACTTTACCTGAGTGATCATCATGCTTTCATAAACATGCTTTCATGTTTTCATAAACACATTACATCTTTTTGTCAAGATTAAAGATTTTGTCAAGCCTTATAAAGTGAAAATGTATGTAGTTTATATTATACAATTCCTGATCAGAAAACAGTATGGCACAGTTTGCCAATAATGAAAAAGAAGAATTTTTGTCCAGTATAAATTGACATTTTTATTAAGTATTATTCGTTGTTTTTCTTAAAATGATGTTGAAAGGTCCCCTGTCTGAGTTTTTAGTCCGTTTTAATCTAGTTTTAATCGTTTCTGGAATTTTTTACCACAACCGAGCATTTTGGATTTGGATCTTGTTTGTGGGTAGTTTTACATTAATGTATATGCATTTAAGATGCAGAAAGTTGCCTAAATGTTATTATTGTTGTCCTTGTTATTTTGACTA
>JAZGTI010016202.1:0-12925 GCA_036877585.1 Botia kubotai
AAAAAAAAAATATTTTGGAAATATTCAACAATTTGATTTTTGTGAACCACACAGTTACTTGTGCTTAACTTTTTGTACGTAAAGTTAATTAAAGTGATTCATAGTACACAGATAGTAGTTTTTACTATATAATCTCCATGAACTGTGAACTTATATGTAAGCTAATATGCACAAAAAGCTCTTTAAAAGGAAGAGAGACTGGATAATATTTTGTGGTACTGAGCTTTTTGTGCATATTAGCTTGCATATAAGTACATATTAGCTTGCATATATATATATATATATATATATATATATGCAAGCTACATTTCTGAAATAAACAAATGGTTTTTACGTCATTAAATAACAACAGTGGCACAAAAACTGTAAAAAAAAAAAATTCACGAGTGGCACAAAACAAACATCTGGCTTCCAACCTGATTTGGTGTAACTTCAGGATACCACAGAGATCAGATTGTTGAGTTGACACTATCATTATAGCAACATGTATGTTAAAACTGGGAGGAGTTAACAGGTCTGCAGAATGCCACATATAGGTTGACAGTTCCAGAAGGGAAGGACCTCCACCATCGCCCTTTAGCTTATTGTTTCACAGATACTAAGTATCTTCTGGTTGAAATCCTCTGGCTGGTCAGCATACACATAGTGACCTGCACCTCGTATGGCCTAAAAACAATGCATTATTGTTAATATGTTGAATTCAACATGATACCAAAGTACAGGGACAATTATTGACCAAGAAAACGAAGTAAAGCATAAATGTATTGAAAGTAACGTGGGTAAAAATTAAAATGTGGGTGTTTATTTTAAACCACTGCAATAGATTATGATGTAAAATGCTGCAAGATTTTGACTTGGCTCTTGTTACTTCCTTAGTTATACAACTAGTCCCCAAGACCGTACTACAGCATAGCAAAACATGACTAATTAGATCAGTTTTTAAGGTGGGAAGAGTCAAGCAACATGACGACATTGATTGTACAGAGACCTTTGTGGTAAAGGCCTTGTGTTTGTGTACAAACAATGTTTGTTTATTTGTTTCAAAAATGAATAAAATTCACTGTAACATCACCATAGGATACGTATGCAATATAAGTCTTCTGAAGCAACATGGAAACTTTAAAAAACAGACCAAAATTCAAGTTATTCCCTAAAAATCTTCCATCCCACAGCTGAATTCTAAGTGAATTTGGACTCTGCTAATCACACAATCCAATTCTGTGGCTTCAGAAGACTTAGAATCGTGTGCATGCGTCTTGAACTACTTTTATTTTGCTTTTTTGTCATTTTTACAGCTGGGCACTGTCTGTATCCTTTCATTTTAATTATATGTACATGGTCAGCCAAGATATTCTGCAATATATCTTCTGTTGTGTCTGAAAAAGTCACGCAGGGTTGGAATGTGTGTATATGATGACAGAATTTCAATTTGGGGGGAAATAAACCCTTTGAGGCAATGCAAAAGATCTGTATGAGACCCTGTGTGAGTGTCAGTTTGTAAAGTAGGGTGAATGGAGAACTCACAATGATCTCTACATGGGAGTTTGGCCTCATTTCTTTGATTGAATTGCCAGAGTGGCCATCTATGCTGGAGCGTGAGCCATAGATCACCGTAATGGGGATGTTGCTGTGAATCAGGCCAATTCTCTGCAGCATAGGCCTCTTTGCCCATCCATATGGAATGGTCATGTTTTTAAAGGCTGTTTCACCACTGCATTCACAACATTATAATAAAAAATACAGTTAGTAGACTGTTATAGGAGTGAGCGTTTCAATATTCAGAGACAATCTTGTAAAACATTAATTCAGAAGGTCAGTGCCAAAAAGACAGAGAGAGAAATAAAAGATGACAGACAGAACTATCTGTCTAGTACCTTGGGCTCTGGACATTAAGATGGTAGATATATTCTGTTACTGTATTGTCATTAAAAACAGCAGCAAATTTCTTTCTGAAATCTGGTCTCAAAGTCTGCACAAGAGTGGGACCTACAGAGCAATGCAAACACATACATGAGAAAACTCCACAAGGAAGAAAACACCATCCATCTATTAAAAAATGTCAGATCACGCATACATTTTTAATCTTGTCATCAATTCTGCATTCACGGGTCTGTGACTAATGTCTGATTACCTCTGTTTTAGAACTATCTAAAGCAATGGGATTTCTGGGTATGAAGGTATAACACTCCCAAACCACTGGGTACTTTCCACCCTGTGTGATGCCAGGACATATCATTTTAAAGTCAAACAAAATTTAAAACATTACAACTTTTGCAAAATGATTTGGATAAGGAAATTTGTTCTTTTAAAATAATTTCTGAGGGCATATGTAAATGAGGTATGACATACGAGACCGGTATGAGGTTTGTGATAAGAGACACACTCCAATTATTGAGTGAGCCATATCAGTGAAATTGCAATATTACAGTGAAGCGTAAGGTGTTGAATAAATCTATCCCTGGGTTTAATAAATGACAGTCTTGATCAAATGGTGTTTTCATTACTGATACACAGACATATCTTAAGCCTTAAGATAGCATCTCAATTTCTCTCTTTAATTATTTTATTTTATTTTACTTGGTCTCACAAAATAGGGTACAATTACTCTTACCTAAAGGTCCAGCCAGTCGGAGACCAGCAAGAGGGTTGAATGGGCTCAGCATTGCCCCCAGAGCTTTGATCCACACAGGAATGGGTCTGTCCTGGTCTCCTGGATCAGGACGCTCTGGAAAGCCCCACGGTTCCACCAGAATCAAATGCTTTACTCTAGATAATAAGAAATGAGAAAGACATGCTGTAGCCTATATGGAAATAAACTGTAGGATCCAGGATTACAACTGCATTTAGAGTTGACCTTTGATTTGATACTTTATTAATCTCAAAGGAAATTTAAGGCATCCAATATCCAATACCACAAAATTGACAATGACAAATAATGTCTTGAATTAAAGACCTTTTAAAGATTTGTTTCTAGGCGTTTAACCGTTGCATAAAGTCTGGTATACTTGACAATAGTTAGGCTAGTCTTGTAAAGAACTGTCCACTTAGATACAATACAGTCATCTGGCCAACATTTAAAATGAACAACTACATTTTGTTGTTCTAAATGTAATATCTGGGGGGTGGATCTGAATACAACATCAGCTAATAACAAAGTGATACAACTCAAATGATGGCACAACCATCTCCAAGAATTGAGAAGACAACACTGAATAAATGAAAAATGTGTCCAGACTATTTTGACAAAAGTTTTTATCTGTCAAAAAATAAGTACTGATCAGAAAAATATTCCAATAAAATGGAATATACAACTCTTAAAAACCATATTATTTATCTGCTACTTTTTTAAGTGGCTAAAGAGAAACAAATAATATCTTACAAAGAAATTATGCAACAAACTTCAGCAGCAACTGGAAGCAGCCAGTACTCAGATTGGAATAATAAATGTATATTTATTTGTAATATTAATTAAATTAAATGTGTAATATTAATTATTTAAAAAAATGTTAAAACATTTTTTATTTGAAGATTTATATTTGTAATTACAAATTTTGTGCACCCTGATACCAATGCTAATTGTGAAGAAGCCAACAAATTAGATTTTAGTTTGTGGTTTTAAAAAAGCTCTTTCACATCAGATTTCTTAGATTTTTTTTAATCAAAGGAACTGTAATCTACTACAAATATTTTCTGCACATTTATATCTACAGTAATTTTTTTTACTATTCCCCTGCTACTTAAATTAGATGATTACAGTAAATATACTGTACTTTACCGTAAATCATTCAAGCTCTCTCTCTTTATTTACAAACCTGGCAGGGTATTTGATTGCGTAGGAGGCTGCCAGATATCCTCCCAGGTTATGACCCAGCATAATCATGCACTCCAGGCCCAGGTTTTCCCTCCACTGTTCGATGGACTCCACAAACTGAAGCTCAGCCTCCTGGGCATCTGTGCTGAAGTGAGGTCTGCTGCTCTGGCCGAAGCCCAGCAGGTCAAGGGCGTAAACGGGCCTCTGCTGAGAGAGACAGTCCAGGTTCAGGGCCCAAAGACCCACACCACCCCCAAATCCATGCAGCAGCACCAGAGGGGTTTTACTTTCTATGGGCCCCTTAAACATCACAGTCCACAACATGTTGTTGTCAGATATGTGGACAAACTGTTTGAAGGAGTTGCTTTTGGTGTCTGATAGGAATAAAAGGTAAAGAGGGGGGACAGGAGTTTTTCAGTTAGTCTGATGGTAAATCAATAGTTTAGATTTTTAGTGCATAAAGGCTCCATTACCTACAACATAACTTAAAACAATACAGAAATACCTATTTGGTTTTTTGATTTACATTAACCAATTGTTTGCACAGGCTAGGTGACATCAGCTGGGAAAGAACTTCACCGGAAGTCACTGCACTAATGACTAATGATGACTAATGTTTATTGAGAACATACATACATACATACATATATATATATATATATATATATATATATATACAAACTGTGAGGTAAATAAATAAATAAACAGTAAGGAAACTAAACTCTGACTTCGTGCTGAGCAGCTTAATGTATTGAGATCAAAATATAGGCTTACTGATAACTATAGCAGGCTTAAAATCAACCCAAATGAATTTGCCAAACTATGTCTAACCACAACATTTAAAACATATTTCATGGCATGGACTGTCTATACAGTATTTGCAGCTAATAGTTATTATTATTAATTGTGCACTTAAACATCAACTGATCTTATGTATAGAGATTACTCAAAGACTATAACAGTTATAGTAATGAGGCATTCATTAATGTGCACAGCCAATCATATCAACTGTGATTTGGACCACAATGACTCACACTGTAGCATCCTCTCCTCTGCCTCCTTCAGTTTGCTTTGAGAAGTCGGGCACCAGGAGGGAAGCCAGTTGGTTATCCACCATGACCTACAACACAACTAACAGTGAGCGATGTGTATTTACAGTAACTGTGAACAAATGACAAGCAGCTGGAGGAGGACTGTAAACCCACAAAACAAATCACCCAAAAAAAATCTAACTGGACAAAAAGGACAAAAGTTCTAACCCAGTGACAACAAACCACACTGGTTTTCCGTGGTCTACTTCAAAGACCCAAGGAATATAGACAAAACCTAGATAGATGTATGAATAAATGGCAGTTGTTCAAGCAGGATGTGTTAGTGGAGACATGAATTCATGCACTGAGTCTGAGTTGGTTAAATACAGGTTACTGCTGGACACAGATTACCTCACTGTCTTGTCCAAGAAACAGAAAACATTGTGGAAGAGACTATGAATACCGAGAAACATCAGTACACGCTGTGCCAGTCTAAAGTCAAGAGAATGTAAGAGAGCTGTCAATTAAACAGACAGACAATTAATCAACCTATATTAGATAATAGTTTTGTATTGTAAATCCGTCCTTTACAGCTTTTTTTTCCTCAATTTAATATCTACATGTGGTAGAAAGATTTGACAGGTGCACATACAGTAGGTTTATTTGTAATTAGTATTGGACTACGATTGTAAGCATTAGAACACAGTTATCTTAAAAAGTAATATAAAACACATCGTTTTTAATGTTGTTAACAGAGTTTTTAAAGTAAGGTTGTTTTGATCAACCGTTATTGTAAACAGTACTACCAGCCTGCCGTTTACATCAATAACTCGCTAAAACAACAATAACAATCAAACACACTGATCATACACAACATGTACATGCTTATAAGACTGGGGGGATTCTGTAGACGAACAGTGTTTTAAAGGTCACTCTTACCCCGTGTCCGCTAACACTGGCTGCTCTGCCATTACTCCAGCATAGATTGCTAGCTAATGTTTGGCTTCAACTGATTCAATTCGCCGATTCATTTAGACTGATTCGCGAATCAATTAGAACAATTGCAGTCAGGCTGATTCGTGATTCAGTTCAGTACATTTCCAAGTAGACTGAATCACAAATCAATTCAGGCTGATTCATAATAAAGAACCGGTTCAAAAAGACGATTCATACCATTAACCACGTGCCTGAACGTCATATGAACTCTGATCCAGACATCCTTGTTATCTATAGATTGTGTATCAGTGAAAAATGCCTCAAGCATCAGCAGTTAGTCATTAGTCATCCAGCGGTTCAAGTGTACAGGCTGCTTAAATGCATACATTATTCTTTAATATTTTTCGCTGATGTTTGAAACACGCATTTAAATGGCATGTGCACGTAATAACTGTAGGCGAATGTACCTTTCGAACGCGCATCTGGGTCTGTGTAAAGGATTACATTATTCTTGATCAGTCACTCACAGTTGATTGCAGTTCTGTCAGTACTGTGGGTTTTTCTGCGGTGGGTGGGTGGGATCACGGCTGTGTCGTCTCGATGACGTGGAGGATCCAAAGTCTAGCTTTAACTTTACACCTCTGCGGCTCATACACTTGAATTGAACACAAACCGAACCGTGTTTTTTAACTAACTGGCTTAAATGGCCATTTGAAGTGTAGGGCTGAGGTTTTCGCTTCCGGACAGCTGACCGACCGTGCTCTGTGAGTAGACATAGTGTTTTTTGCAGGCCTGAATCAAGGCACGTATCATTTATGTAATGTTTAACAAGAATTTAAGCATTGCCAAGTGGCAGTTTGAGTGCTGTGTGTTGGTTATTTGTCCGTATAAATATAACTAGGATCACATATAGCCTGTCCTCTGTATGTTTCCTTGTTGGGCATGCGTTCTTAGCTCCACCCAGTGATTTTTCAGTCATGCTCTTAACGCCGTTCACTGTCAGTACACCAAAAGAGCAGCCATTCTTTGTTTACATATTTACTGTGATTAGGATCAGATGCTGTGTTTGTCCACACACTTTGTAGTACTGCTTCTGGCTTAAACATCAATGTCCCTTATGTTTATTATGGACTTCTTTAACACTTTCTAACGCACTTTATCACGCAATGTTACTTTTTAGATTTGTAAGTGATATAAAGAATAGCTGGATATTTAGATGTTATCTATGTTAGATGTTATGGTCGTTGTGATTTTGCCAGTACATGTTCCTGGATAAACATCTATCCTGTCCAAAAACAGTTATAACCCAAACCCTAACCATAACTTAACCATACCCCAAAATCAGAGGTAAATAATAGGTTATACAAGCCCCTCACCCAGCCTAAACCTAATCCTACAATCTGATTGGTTGATACAGCCAGACATTACACAGTACAATATCAATGTAACTTGCATTATACTAAATAAAATGTAACATACAACATAATGATTACATAAAAGAGTTTATAATTAACAACAAAATAAGCTGTTTACTATTTGCATACTGTTTAGCTTATATTTAACTAAATAAATGTATAAAATTGGTCAATATAAAGAATGTCATATTACAGATTTTTTAACTTGGTAACTGGTAACTAGTGCTTTTTAATACTTTTTTAGTACTTTTTTACATTATTTTACAGTAATGATACATTATATTTCTTTTTTATATTTGTATACATTATATTTGTATACATTTGTATACATTTACAATTTTATAAGCAGTTATGGAGGCATCTAGAATATTGATCTTAAGGACATAAAATGATACCATGACTGGAGCTGTTTCCTCTGATTCTAAGCAGAATTTCTACCCTGCCACTGTTTCTGAATGTGATGCTTGAGGAGACTTTTATTTATACATTTTTGGCCCTTGTTCCTCCTCGTCTATGTGTTACACAGGGATCAGGAAAAATGCAAAGTGGCTTGTCGTTTTCTGACAGTGATGTTCCCTTCACCCCTCTGGTGGTCCTGGAGCTGGCCAATGACACGAAAATAGAGGCCATCACTTGGTTACTAAACAGGATCAGAGACAAACAGCAAAATGGAGGTGAGACACATTGCATATTACATCCAGGGATGAGGGCTGACAGGAACATTTTGTGAAATATCGACATGCCTTCTAAGGTTGTCTGTGTTTGATGACCATACTTTTGTCCTTTTTGCCTCTTTGAACTCGGTCTTTCACAGAGGTCAGGAACATAGAATCTCAAATCCTGTTTGTAAAAGAATCATAAATGTTTCCCCTTTTTATTTACTTTCTACATATTCCTTGCACTTCATGTCAAAGGTGAGTTACAGCTTTTGAAATGTCATAAAGTCATAGTCTAATCTCATTGTACTGTACTTCAGTTTGTTACATAGTTCTGACATGAGTGTTAAAAAGTCACTGGTTGTATTGTATTTATACAATAAAACTGCTTATATAAAACTATATATATATAATATAGTACTGCTGTAAAGGTCCTATAATAGAAGCTAAAAACCTCAGCTGTATTTTTGATGTTCAATTTAAGAACTATTCAAATTTTTATTGAAATATTGAACAAAGTGAGCAACACAACAATACTAGAATAAAATGCACATAGAGAAAACATTGTAAATATCAAATGTTAATGCAACAGCAGTAGATTTAAACACAATAGACCGTAAAAGGCAATAAACAAAATTCTTTAATCCACACTTTACATAATTGGTTGATTACAGCGACTGTAATCGTTATTCCAGTTATTTAAGTAATTGGTCAATCCATATTTGGAATCAGGATATTACAGTAACACTTTACAATAAGGTAATGTTCAGTTCCAATAATATTAAAGTAACAAAATGGTTCTATTCATTAACATTAGTCAATATTACCGTGGTCGGCTATCTCATTCACACTGTTCATTTTAGCTTAAAGAACACAGTTCAGGAAAGTAACATTTTTATTGTCAGTTCATCATGTTCATCAGCAGCCTGAATTCTTTCCTACCGGTGTATTTTCTTTCGCAGGAGCTGAGTTGTTGGTGGAGCAGCTCCTGTTACCACCTCAAGATGGTCAGAAGTCTAATCCAAACATCTTGGTGGTGGGTTCTACACAAGAGAGGCTCTTAAATGGAGCTGAAGATGTTGGAATGTTCAAAGAGTTTCAAGACGGCACAATGCGAGGGTTCACCTATGCCAACAGAGAAAGCTTCAAAGACTTTAAAGGTGAGGTTCAGTTTAAACCGAATATGAGTCTGGATTATTCAGAAACCAGATGTGTTAAGAAGCATTAGATCCTTATATTAGCTCCAAACACATAAAATGGCTGGTTTCTGATTTCTGTCACAGGGAACAGTATTTTGAATTAATTGGCAACAACACAGATGTGATGTTCTTTTCAGCTCACAGAGCTGTTGTTTTTTTTAATGGGTTTGTGCCTTCAGGAGATGGTGATGGATTTCTCAGTGTTGCGGAGTGTCAGTACATTATAAAACATGAACTGGACACACTTAGAGCAAAGAATGAGGATCACGTTCCAGGACACCCTAAACTTAAGCTGTATCCTGGAAAATCAGTTGGTAAGTTTGTTTCTCATATTAGCTGCATTAGATGAGTATAGTAACTGCACTGCCATGGATTAACTGTAGATTAAAGCTGCTGTGTGCAATTCTTTCAATGTTAAAATACTTTCTACGATCTCAATTTAATGTGCAGAAACAGCCATACTGTAAGTAATCCATTTGTAGGTTGCTACATAAAAGCAATGTGCAACATTGTAAAACAACTCTATTTAAAGGTATATTTGTCACCTTTGATTAATTCTGTGAACGAAAGTGTCCATTAACACCAGTGAGTAGTAGTAGTAGTAGTAGTATTGGGCTAGTTATGAGATTTCAACATGACCTGCTCCATGTAGCTTTCTCTACTCATTGGTCCGGGGGAGTGTGGATCCAAAAACCCAGCCCACCCACAAAAATGTTGTCCCAGTCCCTGAATTTTAGCAGTTTAGCAGAATTTTAGCAACTATTCATAATTCAATGTTGTTTAAAAAAATATTTGCTTCTTAACATTATTGTGTGGTCTTCAGTGTTGTTTTATTGCTTGTATACAAGTTTGAGGGCTATTTTAATGCAAAAGTTTTGTGCATTTTATTCCAGTGCGGAGACTGCAGTCCAAAGGTGTCCTAGTCCAGTATTTTCCTCTTCATCACAAAGAGGATCTTAAGAGACTCTCGTTCTCTTGGTACAAACAGATCAGACTGTCTTTCCAGCCACTGGGTGAGTCACTTTCTCTGTGTGTTGGAAGCTTGAACTTTAAACCCAGTACTGACTGCTATATCAGTTCTTCTGAGATTATTTACTGAAAGGGATTTCACAATATGTAGTTATATAATCATTCATAAATACAGTATATGTCATATTTGGTGGATCTGTGTGATTTAAAGATATCCTACATAAGAACTTCATACTGAACTAATTAAAGATATTCTGTTTGTCTGTATGATGTAGATGACATCAGAAGTTACTTTGGTGAGGGTCTGGCACTCTACTTTGGATTTCTGGAGTATTTTACATATGCTTTGTTACCCATGGCTCTCATTGGTATTCCCTACTACCTCTTTGACTGGGAGGACTATGATAAGTATGTGCTGTTCGCTGTCTTCAACCTGGTGTGGTCTACAGTTTTCCTGGAAGTGTGGAAGAGATGCAGCGCTACATTAGCGTATGGGTGGGGAACGTTGAGCCGCAAGAAAGCGTTTGAAGAACCGAGGCCTGGATTCCACGGAGCTCTGGGGTTTAATCCAGTCACAGGACGAGAAGAGCCGGTGTACCCCAGCTCCAAGTACTTGTCTTAAAATGTTTGCTTGTGTAATAATTGGTATAGTGCTTTTCACATTGCATAATGTTCCGAAGCAGGTCTATAACAATAGCGCCATAATACAAACCACCTTACTGAGAAAGCCAAAGGTGGCACAGAAAATCTCTCAAAATACATTTACATTGAAAAGCATCTTTACCTTGAGAAACCCTGAAAAGCAAAGCACACATATAAATAAATACATAAATGTTTATTGAACCAATGTAACAGTATTATAAAATTGACCAACTTGTTTTTATTAAATATAATGATAATATTGAGTGATGAAATCCATGCAATATCCAAATATTAGGAAAAGCATATGTTCAACAGGACTGTATTAGGTGCTGTTTGTTTGCCTTGTAGGCCTTCATGAAAGAATAGAGATTTATTTTAAGTGCTGAAGTGTATTATTTTGATATATTGAATGAAGAAACATAGAAGTTCTTTGGTCAACATTCAAAATAAGAGCATGATAAGCAGAAAGTATTGCCATTTTATTTTGACAGTTTGTTTTCTTTGATAGGCGTCAGATGAAGATTTACCTGGTGTCGGTTCCTTTCGTACTGCTGTGCTTGTATTTGTCCTTTTACGTGATGATGGTCTACTTCGATATGGAGAATTGGGCCATATTTATATACAATGACAATCCAAATTTTGCGACCAGCATCCTGCTGTTTGTTCCCAGCATCATCTACGCTGTGGTCATTGAGATTATGAACTTACTTTATCGCTATGCAGCAGAGTTTCTCACAGACTGGGGTGAGTGTGAAATTGTGATATTTGATGATCTCGAAAATGTTTGCGTGTGACTGCTGCAGTTTTTGTAAATGCTATAAATGCACCACACTGACATGTAGTGACTTATAGTGATGTTTCCTTACATACTGAAAATTCTTATTTCATGTTTTTTGGTGTTTGTAGAAAACCACAGACTGGAGTCATCATTTCAGAATCATCTCGTGCTCAAGGTTTTGGTGGTATGTTATAAAATCTGGTTCTAGAGTGTTTACTAAAAACCACACTATGTAGAACACTCTAGAGTTAGAGTGTTGTAATGCTTTTAACTCTAAAAAAATGTTTTTGTTTGCCTGTTATTTTAAGAGAATGTATATTCTTTCTGTAAAACTGCCTTTCAATTTGTCACTAAAAACTTAAATTACTGGGACAAAAAATGGGAATTAATACAACCCCAAAATGTAATGTATGTTTATGCAGTTTATATAAATTTGTTTATGCTCAACTCTATACAGTCATAGCCAAAAATATCAGCACCCTTGCAATTCTGTTAGGAAATGCAACCATTCTCTCAGAAAAGTGTTGCAGTTGCAAATGTTTTGGTACTCAACAACACAAAAAAACTAAGAAGAAAAGTCTGATACAGTTTCACACAGAACCCAAAAATGCACTGGACAAAATTAATGACACCCTTAACTTAATATTTGGTAACACCCCCTTTGAAAAAAATAACTGAAATCAATCGCTTACACCTCTCTACTGGAATTTTGTAGCACTTTGCAAAAGAAGAGTGGTCCAAAATTCCAGGTCATTCAGATTTGAAGGATGACTTCTCCCAGGTATTTTGCGATCTCTCCACAGGTGTTCTATGGGATTCAGATCTGGACTCATTGCTGACCATTTTAGAACTCTCCAGCGCTTTGTTTGTAACCATTTCTGAGTGCTTTTTGAAGTGTGTTTGGGGTCATTGTCCTGCTGGAAGACCCATAACCTCTGGTGGAGACGCAGCTTTCTGACACTGGCCACTATGTTGCGCACCAAAATTCTTTCAATCATCAGATTTTAGGGACTGTGTTCTTTTCTTTGCAGGCCTCATTTCGTTTTCTGTAAACAGTGCCATGATGTCCTTTACCAAAAAGCTCTACTTTTGTCTCATCTGTCCAGAGTACGTTCTCCCAGAAGGATTATGGTTTTCTCACATAAATTCTTGCTTTTTTTATGCCTTTGTGTCAGCAGTGGTGTCCTTCTGGGTCTCCTACCATAGTGTCTCTATTCATTTAGATGGTGACGGATGGTGCGAGCTGACACTGTTGTACCTTTTGTCTGCAGATGAGCTTGAATTTGTTTGGAAGTTAATCAGGGTTCTTTATCCACCATTCGAACAAACCTTCGTTGAAATTTTTCATTAATTATGCTCTCCCGTCCACGTTCAGGGAGGTTAGCTACAGTGTCATGGGCTGTAAACCTCTTGATGATATTGCGTACAGTGGACACAGGAACATTAAGATCTCTGGAGATGGACTTGTAGCCTTGAGATTGTCCATGT
>JAZGTI010016203.1:0-12925 GCA_036877585.1 Botia kubotai
TGATTTTTTTTTGCGACTAACCGACTAATGAAAATGTACTCGACCAAGGCCACTTCATATCGACTAACGTTTAGTCGACTATTTGGGGGCAGCCCTAGTTTGTACAGAACCTAAGAATGATTCTGACCCTGTTCAGCGCATCTGCCAGCTGTCTGTTCTCAGCCTCCATCAGCTGCCTCTCTATCGTGTCCTGCTGGAGACACTCTTTTACTGCAGCCAGTTCAACTCGTAGAGCAGAAGTGCGAGTCTCCGACTCCTCTCTCAGCTGCTGACTGACACACAAACACCGAACATATGAGAAATACATCAACATACAAGACACACATCAGACTAGAAACACATGAAATACTTGTCAACTGTCAAATCGGTGTAAATCGGTCAATGAAATTGACAGAATATGTGCTTCAAAGTGCCAGTTGTAACTCCACAAAGTAAATGAAAGAGAGAAGCAGCTGCATTATTCCGCAATGACATGAACAGAATCATGATTTTGTGGCAGACTCACATTCTGTCTGTCTCCGCTCTGGCTCGCTCTCTCTCCATTGTGGCAGCATCTTTCTCTTCTCTCTCATGTTCTCTCTCTCTTTGCGCAGATGTCACAGCCAGCTGCAGCTTCTCACACTCCAGCTGCAGCAGCTGCATCTGCGTCTGTGCCACCTGCGCCGTTTTATCCACACCATCTTTCACACTAACAAAGAGGGAGAGAGAGAAGTTTAATTGTTGAACATGTTAACTCATTTGATCAGAGTTAGGTGTGAGATCACCTGCTAAGCATATCTCTCTCCTGTCGGAGCCTGTCTCTCTCTCTCACAGCTGTCTCTCTTTCTCTTTGGGCCTCATCTCTCTCTCCCTGAAGCGAATGCACATGTAGTTCCGCCTCCCGTCGACCAGACTCCGCCTCTCCCAGCTGTCTGCGCAGCTGCTTAACTGATGACTGCACAGTCTGCAGACGCTCTCGCAGTTCCTGCACACATGTATGCGATGACTAGATGTCCAGTTTTACCTCACAAATGTGAGTCAGTTCATATGTGTGACGGTACCTGTAGCTGGAACTGTCTGTTGGTCACAGCTGCGCACAGGGCAGACAGACAGGTGTCGGGGATGATGTGTGGTGATGATAAGGAGCGGCTGGGTGATGAAGTACGCAGCAGAGGCAGCACCACCTCTTCAATGTTTCCATCAAGAGGGTCAGAGAACAGCAGCTATGACACACACCTCACAGATCAGAGTCACATACAATTGACTGTTTACATGAACAACAACATACTGATATTAACCCTGATATTGTTGATAACCCTGATACTGATATTGTTGCTGGAGAATTTGTATCCACCATCGTCTGTTTGCACATATAAGACAACAAAATATTAACTGCACTTGAAGCTTTTGTAAAATAAAACCCCAAAACGAAGATTAACTGTATGTTGATACAGGAAATTTGGTAAGGAACGTCGGACAGCGTGGCATGGGGACATAATGACGTGTGCCAATGATCGGTGTATGTTCTATAACATGTAAAACAGGAACATTAAAGAAATATTCTAAAAGCAGCTCATAAACACCTTCATCAGAATCTTGTCTAATTCAGAATAAGGTCAATACATAGATTCCTGCTGTCCATGTAAATGTAGTCATTGTGTGTTTTACCTGTGTAATGTCTTGAAGTGTGTTCTGCAGCACTGTGGTGTGTGTCCTCAGAAGATGAACTTCAGATTCCTCATGACTGGTCTGATCCTGACAACACACACATTTAGTGATACAAATGACTGTTTCAGCATCAGATGATTGTGGACTGGATCTGATGATCAGTTCTCTGAAAATGTGTGTGTATGTACCTGTAGTTTGGTGCTAAGAGTTGTGATTTTCTGTTCTCTGTCCTCTAAATGAGTTCTGAGACGCTCCACCTCCCTCACTGCATCTGCCAGCCTGCAGCACACACACACACACACACACATCAGATTAACTTTATTTCTAGGGAAGACATTCCTATTATTAACACCACTGTAACAAACACACAGACCGAGTGTTGAGCTCAGCTCTGTCTGAATCACTCTTGGACTGTAATGACATCATCTCAGTCACTGTCTCTCTCAGCTGCTGCTCCAGCTGCAGTCTCTGTATCGTCTCTCTTTCCAGAACCAGCACGGACCCATCCTCACGGCTGCGCAGCGATGCACACACGCTCACGCACTGCAGCTGCATGCTCTGACCTGCTCTTGCCAGCTCGTTGCGCATATCCGATAGGTCCCTGACAGACAGACAGAGAGAGACAGACAGAGAGAGAGAGTTATCATATACACATACTTTGGTCAGGATGTTTATACGATTGTAGTGTCACAGTCAGACCTCTCGGTGGCGCTCTTGAGCTCACACACGTGTCTGCGGAACCCGACCACCTGCCTCCAGAGTGCCAGCAGACGACTGTGCTCACTGCTGAAGTAACTGTGGAAAGACTGAAGAAACACTATGAATGATACAGTTAAACTGTGTAATCGATTACATTTTCAGAGAATATATCTTGATTCAAGCTTTTTTAAGCAGGTAGATTTATAAAACAAGAAATGCAAGGACATTCTTAAAAAACACTATTGTGCTTCACAAAAGAAAGTCATTGTTTGAAACAACGTGAAGGTGACTAAATGTCAGATTTTCCAATAAACAACCAAAACTTCTGATTGGGTCACAGTGACGTGGACCACACCCACCTCCTCCTCTCTCCTCCAATCAGACTCCCTCTGCTCAAGCTCTTCCCTTGCTTTGGTCCAATCAGCAGTGAGTCTGCGGATGTCCTGACTGAGTGCCTCATTGGCCAGTCCAGCTTGTTCCAGCTGCTCTCGCAGCATAGCGTTGACTGCGGACAGACCACTGCTCCTGCACACATGTAAACGTGCATCACACATTCATGATATGCCACTGCAAGGTTAGCACAACCACACCAAGAGAAATCATGATGGTGGTATTTAATCAAACCTCTGCTGTTCCTCCTCCAGGCGGATGAGGGCGCTCTCCAAATCACTGCTGGGTTCATCCTCATCTCTGTGGTGACCATTACTGGTAAAATCACAGCGACCCTACAGCGATACAGGACTTTAGTCAGAACTCAAACTGAGAAGTGAAGGTGTACAATGTATTAATATCAAAAAATCACAAGGTCTAGGATTTTGTTTATCCTTGCCTTTGTTGTCAAGTAAACTGAAGATAATAAGGTATGGTGAGGTGTGGTTTGTGTATCTGTGGTACTGACGGTAAGCTTGTGTTTCTCCAGTTCGGTGGATTTCTCCAGCAGTGTCTGCTCAAGATCTCCACACTTCTTCTTATACTGCAGAACCTGCACACACACACAAACATGCAAGTATATTATTAATCAAATGTCATTTCAGAGAATAAAAACTTTATGTTGTGTGTATTATACATGTTTATGTATGTGTAATTGTGTGTGTTGTACCTTGGCCTGTAGTTTCTGCACCAGTTGTGCTTGTCTCTGCTGGCCCTCCTGATACGCGTTAAGTTTGCGTTTATATGCTGCCTGCTCCTCATCCAAACGTCTACGTAGATCTACATTCTGCTGCACAAGACTGCGAGACTCAGGTGAGTCAATCACCCCATCACCTCCCTCCAAACGCAGCGCCTGCTCCAACTGCAGAAAGACACACACACAAAGTTAAAGAAAAGTTACTTTCCAAATAAACTCCTATTAAACTACAGAGCTAAACCCGTCCTGCACTGGTTGCGTTATAGACATAAATGATTCCTCAAATTATGTTGTTGTTGAGGTGTGCGAACACTAGTTATAAAAGCAGACTAATATCACCTGGTGGTAAACAAATAAAAAATGACTCACTAAAGGAGAAACCCAAACCTACAGACTTGGAGAAACTTGGAGATGGGCCAGTAACCAACCACCTAGCACAGCAACCATTCACAATAACC
This sequence comes from Botia kubotai, assembly GCA_036877585.1. Taxonomy (NCBI): domain Eukaryota; kingdom Metazoa; phylum Chordata; class Actinopteri; order Cypriniformes; family Botiidae; genus Botia; species Botia kubotai. Next base: position 3,931 of record JAZGTI010016203.1, read on the forward strand.
TACAAACCTTACAGCAGCACACCCTAAAAACACTTAGTTCATCTTAGCAACTGCATAGCAATGCCGTGGCAACCACCCACAACATATGAGGTGAGTTTTAGACCTAAGCCTAGGTCTAAAACATAGGTAACCCTAAGTTAAAAAACAGTTTTATAATAAGCTTTTGGTTTTATTTTGAAACTTCAGTATAAAGAAAACTCTATAAACTAAAGGAAATACAGAAACTGTCACAGATGATTTAATGATCTCAGGACCCCATGAGCTGTCCTGTGATATGCCTGAATATCAACACTAAAAGTGTTTCCTCTCCTGTGAAATAAACACACACACTTAATGAGGGGCAGTTACAATCCCTCAATCACAGAGCGTGTTTACAGTCACCGTGGCAACATGCCACTTGATTCCACTCCCCGTTACCACAGAGACGGATCAACCTCAGTGTGACAAAGAGAATCCAAATAGAGAACGTGTGTTTGTGTGTGAATGAATTTCTTCATATTTTACAGACCTGTTTTTTAGGCTGTGAAGCCCCAGGACCCCAGGATGTTTTCTAAAGAACTAAACATTCAAAAGTTGTCAGGCTGCAACACCTTCTGTTATATCTTTACTGTTTTAATTTGACTGTGATTCTAGTGTGTGTGTGTGTGCGCACGCTTCAGTGATTTTCTCACCCTCTCGCTGATGGCACTGTATTTGATGGCAAGTTCATCTCGCTCTGCTCGACTGTGGGCCAGAAGGTCCTCCAAACGACTCAGTTCTGACTGCAGAACCCGGTTCTCCTCCTGAAGTGAAAGAACCGATGACATACCTGCAGCTGAAACGAAACGATCCTCAGTCTCTTAGAGTGATGTGTGTTTGTATGAGAACAGGTGTGTGTTTGTGTCAGTCTCACTGTTGTCACTGAGGTTTCTGGAGACAATCTCTCGCACACGGGCTGGTAAACAGGTCGCTGGTTCATCTGGAGCAGATCCTTGAACCGTCAGCTGCTTATTTTCAGACAGAACACTCTCCTCCAACCTCTGACAAACACACAATACTTTAACACACAACACACACTTCAACACCCCCAAAAATGACACAGTATCATTAAACACAGCACACACTTCAGATATTATGGGTGTAAATAGCTGTAGTTTGGTAAATGTTTCTGTGTCTCAGATGTAAGTCAGAAAGTGTGTGCGTGTCTGGAACAGATGGTCTCAGTGGAGATCTGTTGTATATTTAGATCAGATTAGAACACACACCTGCCGAGTCTGTATACACACACATCTAACAAAACTCAATGTGATAAAACTAACCAACTAAAACAAACCAAACTAAATTAATTCACGCATTTACAAGCCAAGATTTATTTGAGTCTATCACATCAAATACGTGAATTCAAATAAAACACGTGAATTTACGTTCACCTGAATGACCGCCTCCAGTCTGGACTCGCTCGCGTTTTCACCAGCGCTCATAATCCAGTTTAAATATTTTAAAAAATTAAAAACTTTAAAATCTGAACCATGTGAACCCGAACAAATGAACAAACTAAACCCGATTAAAACAGAAACGCATGAACCCGTTCAAGCGAATCAAAACCGAATCATAATCCTGATATACCGCATCGTCAAAAACAGAGCCCAAACACAACGACGCGAGCGAGAGACAGAGAGACAGGGAGAGAGAGAGAGAGAGAGAGACAGGGAGAGAGAGAGAGAGACAGAGACAGGGAGGGAGAGAGAGAGAGAGAGAGAGACAGGGGGAGAGAGAGAGAGACAGGGAGAGAGAAACAGAGAGAGACAGAGACAGGGAGAGAGAGAGAGAGAGAGAGAGACGGANAGAGAGACAGACAGGGGGAGAGAGAGAGAGACAGGGAGAGAGAAACAGAGAGAGACAGAGACAGGGAGAGAGAGAGAGAGAGAGAGAGAGACGGATGGGGTTAATAAGGTTGAATGAGATTTCTGCACGAGCAAACAACTGATGAACTAAGAAATAAGATGAAACATTAACTGTAGTTCACTGCATGTACGTGGCGTGTATTATGAATATAGTTTTTGTAGTATAATCATTTATATTGTAACCGTTTAACATATTTAGTAATGTCTGTACTAACTGTACTAATCACCATGGCAACACTAACACAGTAGAATCAAACGTGTCAGTGAAATATTGGCTACAAAGAAATAATTCACGCTTAACCGCCACCGAGTTCAGTGTTTAATGTCAGTTTACATTTTTTACGATTATTTAATTATATATCGGTGATTGATTTATTATATATGTTTATATATGGTTCGGTGTATAAATAAAAAAAATCAAAGAAGAAAATCAATGTCGTGATGGCAGTTAACGTGTGCCTCATGTGGAGGGTACAGGAACTGCAACATCAATAGCTTCATGGTAACTATAAACATCCCTCAGTTTCCCCTTTTACTGCAGGAAATCAAACTCGCTCATTAGACAAAACAACATTTGTATGAATTACGTTATTGTGAAATTGAGTTTTAAGTTCCGCAGAGAGCAGGTTCACCACATATACACCAATGATACTGTCACACACATGCAAAACTCACGCAATAAACTCAGTGTGCAGGGCTTTATAGCCATGATCAGATTAACTAAAGTGTGTTACTTGTGTGTCTGAATTTGTTGCGTCCACCCGCGTGTGCAAGAAAACATGCAATTAGAGATTTGAAACGCGACCAAAACCCACAAACATTTAAAACACGAGGCACTGTGATAACACGAGACATATGCATAAATAAACATGATGATAAACATATGTTCTGTAAGCGATCGAATTATTCTGATCACTTGTTCATCACATCCGGTTTGACTCCTACACAAATCACAGCGAACACAAATCATATTACGCAGTGACTTACTGAGAAAATCGCGTTTAATACCAAATCAATCCAAATGAAAAGGTTTCTGTACTGCTAATGCGTGCGTGTTGAACGAGGTTCATTCTGGATTCTTTCCGGGGTCACAGTCACTTCCCGCAGATATAAAAGACCCGAAAACACACGTTCTCAATTATATTACGTCTCATAGAGCTGTGCCCACTGTCTATCATTCACGTTATTCATGTCGTCAGACGCTCATACAGAGAGACACCAGACCCGTACTGTTGTTCTGATCGACACAAATATGAAAATAAAAACTTCAATAACACAATACAATCTGTGTAATCAATTCATATAGGTTAAATTTAACACAAGAAACACATGGTGATGATCAGACAATATATCAAAACTCACCTCTACACAGATCTCTCTCTACACAGCTGAAACTACAACACAACCATGGAAACCATCAGAACATACGGTTTGCGTAGCTACCGTAAACTTGATCATAACGACTACATACGAAGCCAAACCGTGCCATAAAAGACAAATATTTTTACCATAATTCATTCGAATTTTAATTACTGCCAATATGATGAGAAAGGTTACATAAAACCACCAGGAAAATCCACCTACTGGTGTGTTTGATACACACGTATGTAGTATTTATATATTTGTAGGCTAAAAATTCATCTGCTTATAAACAAATATAAAATAAACTCCTAAATCCTGATTTTGAAAGAAAATCTCATGACAAATACAAGTCAGAACTACATTAATCTCTCTTATGTTTACAGAATCCTTGAGACACATAATGACAATTATATAATATGAAGCAAATGTCTACAGATCAAATGCTCAAATCAAAATAACATGAAAAGGTAAACAAGACATTAAACATAATACTAATCACGTGACAACTTGACTGAGATAATTACTTATGACATAAACAGCACAAAAAGCAATAACTGACACCAAACAGGCAGAAAATGTGTGTATAACAAATGAGAAACGTTTCAAACGCAACACACACTAGAATGCAGCATTATCAGCTGTAGAGTCAAACATATCAGATCCTGCAACTGCAGCACTCATAGCCATATGTGATTGCAAAAAAGAGCGTCTGTGCATCATCACAGTTCACTTCACATCTGATGATCACACATTTATTATGACTCCTCGTGTTCCCTTTATAAACACCATCAGATGGTTAGAACTGAATCCATCCAGACCGGGCCGAGTCCTAAGTCGATCTGTGAAACACACGTGAGAGTAAGTGAGTGCGTAAATGAGACAGACTCCATCAGACACTGTTTATACTGACCCAGAGCCTGCAGCTGTGAAATCACCGCAATGGCCTGAGAGGGAGCCAGAGTCTCTAAAATCCAACAGGATCCCTTAAAGGGGACAGGATTAATATTAGCCACGCCTCCACTGGCAGACCCCAAAACATGTCTGCTTTCAGAACTGAGAACTAATAGACTACTTATTGCACTTAACATACTGTGTATTGCCTACTGTATGGCACACTGGTATGAAACCTGTTCTGAACACGTCACTGGTTATGTCACTGGTTATGTCACTGGTGTTTTAACAGTACTGTATTATTTTAAATAACAGCCAGATAATGTTTCTGCATGCAGGTGTGTATTTTAATTGTAGGACTTGTGGGGCGCAGCCGTGCTAGGCTGAGCTGCGGGTGCAAGAGTAAGACTGCTGCTTTTTTGCTCCCTTATGGTGGAGGGAGCAAACCTCCGCCCACCACCCGAGACTCTGTCGCCCCACTGGAGTCTTTCTTCTTCATATGTTATAAGAGAAAGAATTCAACATCTGTCTGTCTGTCTGGATCAGCACACATCATCTCTACAACACATCCACAATGTTCTCTCACCCCGATGTTGATTTTGATGGTCTGACCCTCTTTAAAGCCCAAATCCAGTTTCGGGCTTAAATCCGGGTTCTCTGTACTCTTCTGTTTCACCCACCTGAGAGAGATGGTGATGACATCTGCAGAGAAAGCATCATCGTCATCATCGTTGTGTGATGCAACAGGTCAAAAGTAAGAATAAAGTGTCTTATTGGGTAATTCAATTACATCATTAAATGCCTCACTTAAAATGGTCTTGCAGCGCCACATTGAAATCAAAAGAGTTTCCACGATCAGCAAAACCAGTGCCAATAAACGCATGGCGCCCTGAAATAAATAAACAATAGACTGACATGAGAAATGTTTTAATAGTGTGACAATAATGTCTTAATATAAGGAACAAGCAGGTCAAACTCAAATAAGTTAGAGATAATGACAAAGAATATTATCGTATAATAATATTAATAATAGTAGAATAATATTAATGGAGTCAGTGACCGCTTCTACAGCAATGCCTGGATACTCTTCTACAGGCGCCTGGGCAAACAACTCGCCTGACAAACATGTCAAATCAACAATCCAGTACAAGGAAATCAGAAGTTTACCAACATAAGGCTTTTGTTCTTCCTGATCTCCATGTGGTGACATGTGGGTCATACATTATATTAAACACCTAAACAATTAAATATCACTGTTGCACAAAGAAAAAACAGCCAAATGATTCATAAACATATATTTTTACTTATAAAGTTTAAGTGGCTGGTAAAAATAACTGTTGCCCACCATTGACAATAATGTGTGCAGTTTATCCTGGAGTCACAGACATACAGAAGATAATTTACTGTGTGCTCACCTGTGTTCTTGTCCTCTAGTTCAGTGGTTCTTCAACTGGGTGTGCACCACCAGATGGCGCTAGGGGGCCGCATAGAAATGTCTAGTTTAGGAAATTATTTTGAAACCTTTACCTGTATGCAATCAAGATTGTCCTTTCTAATATATTATGTATTTAAAAAATACAAATATTTAAAAACAATAATACAATATTTTTATTATACACATTTTTAATTTTCAACATCAGAGAAATAAGGCCACAAAGAAAACTGATGTTCTGGCATTGTATAAAGTCATTTGTTTTTGGTATAATCCAAAATTCTTAAAGTAAAATCGTAAGTTTGACAATGAGTTTTCACCTTAAACAGGGGTTCTCCTGCTGAAAACGTTTGAGAACCACTGCTCTAGTTTCATGAAGGCGCTTTTTTCGTTTGGCCGTGATTTTCATGCGTCCACTCAGCTGCCCTAAAGCCCACGAAACACATTAACATCAAACAGAAACTGATATGACTGATATAAACTGATACGATTCAGATATGAAGAATGATTCAACGCTCATCATTCTTCATATCATCATTACTGGATTTTGATGGAGAATTAGTTCTTCATTATTGTTGTAGAGTTTCTTTAATCTCGAGTCGTCATAAATCAGGTCATTTAATAAAATATAATTCAGTCTGCAGTTAAACTCGTATGACCATATGAGTTTAATATAATAATTTAATGAGTTTAATAACCCATAGTTATGACTCATATGACGTGTATGTGTTTAATTTTACAGGTTGTTTCGGGTCTGTATATTTTAAGTTCGGCTCTTATCGGTATTCGCGGCTTGAGGATCTTGACGGAATCCAGTAAACATGAACCTCAGACTTCACACAAACCAAAGACTCGTTATTATCCGTCATCATACCGACACGCCACGGCACTTCCGTTTCTGCTCATAGAACACAAAATAAAAGTCCCGTCATTCAGCATGAAAACGTTCAAACGTTGTCCACATGAATAAATGATGAATGACAAACAGTTCTGCATATCTGACACGACATCAGTGTGTTTATTTCCGTATGATAATCATTCAGAACTATATTGCATGTAGAAGTATTGTGGTATTCCGGTATTATGACTGTATCATGATAATACAGCAATTTTCTCAGTAAGCTCACCCCTCATCTACCACTTCTTGCGTGCGCGTTCCGAGACTCAGGTCTTGTGTACGGGCGCGCTCACAAGCAGAGGGAAGATGGCGGATGTTTGGAGTGCGAAGATTCAAGAGAGAAGCTGATAAAGAGAAACACAAACAACAGCAGAGAATACAATAAACAAACGGACGACACACAGGATAATACAAAGAGAAAGAGGTAAATACACGGGCGCCTGTCTCACTGCACACATTTAATAAACATCTATATATGCGATGAACCGGCTGTTAACAGACGGCTAATGAACCAGCACCCAAAAACACATTCACTGTATTTACATCTCTGCCATATTGTACAGAAAAATATACACACGTCATTCAACCTACCACTGAATTTCTGTTTGATCTATTGAAACGATACTGTCATTAAAAACTGCAGCCGTTCCTGATATAGCAGAGAGCATACAACGCAATTCAACCCTACAGAGTAAAATTTCTCTCAGGCTGTGTGTGCGTGTGTGTGTCTGTTCTTTAACACGATCATTTACACACACATCAGATGGAGATTTGACATGTTTCATGTGTTGTGAATGTATGTATTTGGTTGATGGAATAGGATGACCTGATCTTGTGATCTGTTGCTATGATTTTTATGTGTGTTTGTTGATTGTTCCAAAAAAGCCCTTCTGTTCTGCATCCTCTGATATTCATTACACAATATATTATCAACAGCACTTAACATGAGTATAAAAATGTAGTACTTAATATATTCCTCTTTTGCTTTAATTTTTAACATAAATTCAGGTTGCATAAAAAACATGATCTCCAGCAAAATGTGAGAATGTTCTGAAAAACACCTTGAGACCTTTAATCGAATCAGGAACATCTTTTGTACAGAGATCCTGACAGGATCAGCATCACATTTGAATGATTAGGGACCTAAGAAAGGTCTTATAGAAAGTTTTTTATATCAATTAGTATCAATTATACATCGTAATTTTTCATTACAATTTAAAAATGGTAAAATTTTGTTTACTTTCAGGTTTAAATGAAAATTGTTGAATGTGGCCGCAGACTTTTGGGCCTGACTTTATTTGGTTTATATATGTTTGTTCTTTCACATAAATAATGATGTTTATTTTCAGATCCACGGACAAACAACATCATGTCTCACTGCTCAAATGCTGAAGACAGCTTCTTTATTGCCATGGATACAGAGGAGGGTGGGCAGACGGTGGACATTAGGAAGGAAGGCGCAGACAGACCGGCGGCGAGTATTTACAGCATGAGAGAGCTGCCCGAGGAGGTACTGGAGTATATCCTGTCCTTCCTGTCACCATACCAGGAGCACAAGACCGCTGCCCTCGTGTGCAAACAGTGGTATCGCCTCATCAAAGGTCAGAGTTGTTTGAGTTTTTTTTGTCATGTGAATGTTAAAAAAAACTTGGACGGTGCAGAATAAATCACATTCAGACACAAATATGTATGACTACACGCATATAGAAATATACAATTTCATTGTAAATTTAACCTGTGACCCGGTTTACACCCGGTTTCTGTCTCAGGTGATTCAATCACAGGTAGATGTTTGTTTAACTCTGGTTTTAACATGAGTCTCTTCTAATCAGTTGCGATTATAAAATTTTGTTTAGTTTTTCAGACCAGACGATTGTTTCCATGTATAACCTGCAGTGTTTCAGTGCGGTTGTTGATTGGTGGATTAATAGGTGGTTCTTGCTGTATTCAGAGGGGTGTAAGCACACATTAGTGAAGTCTGGAAATGAAACCTATGACCTCTGGGTAGCTACACACAAGTTATTCAAAAGGTTTTACCTGATCCTAAACATTGAGAAATAGCATTGCTATATAGTACTATAGTTTTGCTATATAGTACTGTAGTTTTGCTATATAGTACTGTAGTTTTGCTATATAGTACTATAGTTTTGCTATATAGTACTGTAGTTTTGCTATATAGTACTATAGTTTTGCTATATAGTACTGTAGTTTTGCTATATAGTACTATAGTTTTGCTATATAGTACTGTAGTTTTGCTGTATTGTACTATAGTTTTGCTATATAGTACTGTAGTTTTGCTATATAGTATTATAGTTTTGCTATATAGTATTGTAGTTTTGCTATATAGTATTGTAGTTTTGCTATATAGAATTATAGTTTTGCTATATAGTATTATATTTTTGCTATATAGTACTGTAGTTTTGCTATATAGTATTATAGTTTTGCTATATAGTACTGTAGTTTTGCTATATAGTACTATAGTTTTGCTATATAGTACTGTAGTTTTGCTATATAGTACTATAGTTTTGC
>JAZGTI010016205.1:0-12924 GCA_036877585.1 Botia kubotai
AACGGTTCTTTTGGACTCACATTTGGGCCAAATTCAAATGTGGGCCACAATCAGGTCTAGCTCCGGTCCAGTACTTCCCACTTATTATTAAACGATTTAGCTCCAAAAGTAGAACAAAACGGAGATACTTAACTGTGCAGGACAGGATAAAAAGTTAAACATGTCAAAATCTGTGCATTAGGTTTTGTGGTGTAAACGCAGCCTCTTAAACTACACTACTCACACATCATGCTAAAATGCCCTAAAGAGCCTCTACAGGCACGTTAGATGCTATGTATCTGTATTCTGATCAAAATGAAATGAAGAACAAACACATTTTTTTCCAAAGTATCATTTGCTTATTTACGTGTCTCTGATAGGGCCATATTGCCAAATGAATCCAAAGAGATATGCATTTGATATCACACAAATGTTTTTAATCTCCTGAGTGTAGCACGTTATCTCACAGCCAGACTATAAGAGAGAGAGAGAGAGAGACTGACTGAGCATCCCAGCAGGGACAACAGTGTTTAACGCAACAGAGATGAAACCAAATCACATCTGACACTCTGTTATATCAGTCTAATTAACACAAGGGGACGCGTACATTTGAAGACACCCTTGTTGCTTGTTTGGGTTCAGCGGCCAAGCATGTGATTATGGCAGAATGTTCTCGTCTACAGAGAGCCCAGCCTCTCCAACGCATGCCTGTCCCCCAACACTGACTGCGTTCAGGCGGCTTGTAAACCGATTCTCATGCAGTGGATGATGGTGTTTGTGATGGAGGAGGAAGTGGCTTAGATGCCCTGCCACACATTGCTCGGACAGATGAGTATTAGAGAGATACAAACGTATAAACACAGAGGGAGATAAAAAAGTCTTCATTTTGGCACTACAGACAGGAAAGACAATCTGTGGTGTTGTAAATAGATGAAATTGATTTCGACACAAATAAACAACCTAGAATGTTTAGAATTAGATACTTTGCAGCACAGAGCATTGCAAAACTACAAAAACAGCTTTTGTAGAATAACATTGACATTTCTCTTCCTTTAAACCATCTGTTCCCTCTGTATGTAATGTTTATATACTTGAACATGGTCCAGGATTCCTGTGTGGATTGAACGTCTGTGCTAAACTTTTACACTATATCACTTTGTCCTCGCAAACAATTCCACTTCCACACTTTGCATCCTAAACAAATAAGCTGAGTTTGTGTTTGCCTACAAATCTTGGAATGTCAGCCAAGAGATTTGGCTCCTAAGACAATCCGGGAGATAAATCCCAACTGTACCAACAGCTTTCACAAGCAGCACCACATCTGAATAAAAATGGCCGGAAAACAAATGTGTAAACTCTAATTGCAGAATGAGGGCCATGCTACACCACGATAGCTAATTTATTTATGACATTCCATTACCTCCTTTACTAGTAATTAGCATTTACACTAAATAAACAAACCGCTTTACAATAAATTAGTGCAACTAAATTATGTTCAGGAATGTGAAGGGGCCGTTAAAGATCTGTACTTGTTTTTGTGAGTTATAGGTGACTAATTGCCATTTCCCTGGATGAGTGTACTTTAAAAGTTGAAGTGTGCTTGAAAATGAAGTGTTGGGGTAACAAACTACCGAGAGGATTTGTGCACTCTATAAAACTGCCTGTATAGAAATGAGTAAACATGACAACATATAAGCTCTGATTTGAGATGAATTACATTTAAAGAATGCTTATTATACACACACATACAGTACTGGTCTAAGTTTGGAAAAACTTATTCATTATTTTTTTCATATTTTAGAATAATAGTAAACTCAAACTCAAAACTATGAAACAACACTTTGGGAACTTTGGGAATTATGTTGTATGAAAATTAAACATAACTGACTGATGACAGGTAGGTTAATCAGAGTTTAAACAAAAACACAACCACTTGGTTTTTTATAGAGTACTGAGGTATCTATGGAAAAAAGTAAAATACTGTACCATAAGACCAGGAGAAAGAAAAACGGGGGCAATATTGATTTGAGTTGGGTGGAAGAATTTCAACATCAGACAAAATTCTTGCCATTACATTTTACAGAAAACCCCCAAACAAAGAGCAGCTGATTCCATCTTTACAGACAGAAGAAGAGACACAGAATCCAGGTGCAAGACAAGCCTGCCAACAAGCTAGATGGCAACATATAAACCCAAATAATCAGTCAACTGAACATATACAACACCCCTCAACACAGAACCCAATCCAGACAGGAATCCTGGACCACATGTTCGGTTATATAAAGATTACATACAAGCAAACCACGCAAAAATTCGCTTCTAGTCAAGTCTGACAAGAGATACCTGTGAATTCATTGTATAATACAATTACTTAATTTGTTAAATAGCTTTAAATAGAACATTGACCATCAAATATTGGCACAAAATATTGAGATATACTCATATGGAGTCAAAAGCAAGATTTTTAGCAGTTTTTAAATAAGGAAAATCACATGACAAATATACAGTATACTGTATATAGTGTAAATACAACAACACACCTTTCAAGAGAAATTCCATTTGACGCAGCTCATTTACCACAAGGGTTTATGTCTGTGTTTGTGCTTAAATGTTCACGGAGGCGTTTTAAAACCAAACAGTTTTAAAGAGATCCTTCAAGCATGTGACAACAGGGTCTATAAAAATGACCTAATCTTCGTGACAATATGCAGATCCTCTCGTGCATGTCGCACTTGCATCTCAGAGCTTAAAATAAAGCAAATCAAATGCTTTATTTTCCTTCTGAATGCATAACATCAAAGCACGAGGGGATGTGTAAATCACCACATAAATAAGATAAACCTGCTAACGCCAGCGGTAAGCTCCACTGGACTGGATCTTTCTCCACACCTAGTTGGTCTCCCTCTTCAATGCTTATCATTTATGAATGCTTTCTAGCGTTTATGAAGTTGGTTTATGGGTCACATGACATAAGCTTTCCTAGATCACAAATCTTTGAAAATACAACTGTCATTAAAAATGACTGAAGCTGAAATGCATCACAAGGTCTCTCATAAAAGCACGGCTTTGGTTCTTAGGCCTGAATGCAGGTTTTTGAACACATTGGTCAGATATCACACCCAAAGCCTGCACTGCTCTACCTAATGCAACTGAATGCCAAAGACATTTTCACATGGACAGGATATTAAAAAAACAAGTTCTCTGTCCTTGGGCCCTCGTTCATCGCTCATAAAACCTCCAGCCAATGAAGACTAAACCTTCCAGCAAGCAAGCAAGCAGGGAAAACATGCTTGAGTAGGCAGTCCCTGAACAGGCCAAACCTTTCAAAATGGCTGCCTGAGTCCTGAAGATAATTATGGGAGATTTACAGCTGAGGCGATGAGGGACGGGACCTGGCGGGCAGTAACCCTTCCCTAAAATAGCTGTTTTTTTTCACTGACAGCTACTAAACAAGTTAATAAAGCTGGATGCAAAATGCGCTGATATGTGACGGGGTGTGAAAGCGACAGGCTATCTGTTTAGATTTACTGAAGTTTTTCACACAACAAAGAACAAGAATGGATGAGGTGGTTTATTTTTTAATAGTGAGCCTTTAGGAGTTTGGACAGGGGCATGTGTAATTGACTGTGATTTATGTAACAGCCGCACCTCATCCTGCTAGAGAACTGAATGTTGATGATTTTATATATCTATATATCTTTTATATAGCCTGTGGACGTCACCAGAAATCAGAATGACACGTATAGCTTAAAATATAGAGATATATTTGCTTATAAGAGGTTCATACAGAGACCTGACCTGCACAGATCAGTATGAACATTCTAAAAATACAATATAGTATATTATAAAATATAGTATATTCCGTATGAATATAATATTATATTATGAAACAAAACAGACTAATCTTTATTCCGTTTCCCCTCTGCTCATTCCTTCTCACAATCTTCAAACACAACCTGTCTGCGGACCACAGATCCGCAAAAATGTTATACATGCAGGTCCATCATCAGATGAATCTTCAAATGATTGAAATGTAAATGATGCAAATGAAGTCGCTTATCCTGTCATTCCGAAAATCTCGCGCAGCGTTCGGCTGTCTCGCACCCAAGTCAGTAACAGACAGACACTATGAGTCCAGAAGACTCCAGCCAACAACCTGCGCTCTCTCTCTCTCTCTCTCTCTCTCTATACAAGCAAATCATTTCAGCGGAAAATTATTACTGACAGGGCAGAAGCATTCGCCATTAAATTCATATTCACAGACCTTCCACCCACAATCCATTCCACGGAACGCAATTTCGAAATAAACAACTAGTACGCTGTTACGCGGAGCTGTGAAACATAAAGAAAATAATCATAGAAACGCATTATAAAAATCTGGTTCCGGAGTGCACTGGGCTCAGATATACTTCATGACATACTTCATTCTCACAAACAGGTGGTTAACTCCCCGTGGACGTGTATTCTGGAAACATTTAGATTATCTTATTTCACGACAGGTTGGGGAGCGCTTTTCCAGAGTCCCTCCAAGGTACTAGACACGCGCATGGTTTCATAATGCCAACAACTGGAGCTGAAAACAACCCTGACCACAAAACATGACACTAAGGTCTAGATAAACCAGTCACAGTATGTGGATTTTAACGTAGAGTTAAACATATTACACAGCGAAGCGTCTAAGTAGATCTAAATGTAGACTTACACTGCTGTTTTTTCCGGACCAGTACACGACTGCGTGGTTATGCGCGGAGTCTCCAGCCAGAGCAAAAGTGCTGCTGACCAGTCTGTGTTCGTCTGGCCTGGAATCCGATACTTTCCCGCCGTCGTCGTCCCTGTTCCAGCGAACTTCGGCGCGTTTACTCGCTCCGTCCAGCCGCAGACCGGAGGTCTTCCTTTGCTCCTCCGAGCGGGCATCACCGCTCCGTGCGCTCTCCAAAAACTCGGGCACACTTCTTTTGACTCTCCTTAAAGCAGCGTCACTTTGCTGTACCTCGGATTCACTTTTGAATAATTCATCCGAAAACATTTCTTCGTCTAAACTGGACTCGGTGAAGTTCTCCATAAGCACACGCGAGTTCGGCCCCTCTGCGTCCCCGTGTTTTTCCAGTTTCGACAGCAAGTCAGGAAAACCATCCGCTGCTCCTCCGCTGAGTACTCCAGTATTCGGGTAAAGACCTGTGGTCAGTCTGGCTTTCGTTTGATCCTGTCTCGTGTATTTCCCAGTATCAGACGGGTCACGCAGATAGGCATTCCCCGCGTTATTCAGTTGCATTGGCAACATACACGGTGCGCAAGTGATTTCTGCCATTACGTTAGGAGAAAGGTAAAACGGTGACAGAATAAGCCAGGTAGAAAGAGTAAAGTATGAGCCAGGGAATAAACCCGGACCGGTCTCCATCGTTAGAAGAGATTTTGGGGAACGCGTCTCCCCTCCCTCCGACTGACAAACGCGCAGGGAAGCAACTCCAGCGAAGTGTCGGGGTTTTTAAGAAGCGCTCCTCAGCTACACCGCTCACGTTCGGGGATGTGCTGGAGTAAGGCAGTACATGGGGGAAGTACTGAATCAAAGCCAAGCTGCTGCTGCGTCTAGGGAGAGAGAGAGAGAGGGAGAGAGCAAGAAGAGAGCTGAGCATCATGACATCGTGCGCATTACAGTTCCAAGTCTTTCATTTCCATTTCCGTGAAATTGCATCAATTGTGTAGTTATTATTTAATTTTAGAGAATATAAAGCTTTCAGATCTTTACGCAGTGAATTTAAATCACGAGGTTGCCCACTTCAGCACCTCTAGAATGCTTTTTTAGAATGTTTTTAAATCATTTTCATTTGTATGTGGCCCGTTTGTATAGGTGATAATAGTGACTATTCTCCAATTGCGCATAAAACACAAAATGCCTGGTTACCTCGTGGCACAGTTTGCGCAGGTTTATCTTATCCAAATGATCTTATCTAAACTAAACGTATCTCTACAACAAACGTATTTGTTTCTTTCGCGTTACGCGTATACTAAGAGGGGAGACATGTCGTGGGTTTGGCACATGCACGCGCGCAGCACTGACATTTCTTCTCCTGTCATCCGCGCGCGGAGACGCGGTGGTCAGACAAGGCGCTCTGTGTTGACAGGCGTAAACCTCCAGCAGCTCATCCTGGATAAGCGACAGTCCTCACAGATCAGCGCACATGAGCTGCTTTAGTGGGCTATATTTCATCAGACTTCATCAGACGGGGACTTTTACACGCTCACATGCTGCTTCTGATGATGTGAGAGAGTGTGTGTGTGTTTTGGGGGGGGGGTATTGTCCCCAGAAGCAAGATAAATCTGATATAAAAAAGGGAAAAAAAGGAGGCCGTTTTAAAGAAAATTGATTCTATTTATTTTTTATGCATACATTAAATGTTGCCTATAAAGATCACTTTACATGATAGATAGACAGACAGACAGCAATCAAAGCAATTCTAGCAATCATAATTAAATTTATATAAAATAATAGACTAAAATAATCTATCGTGGATGTCTATTATTATATGGTGTGATTTATACAATACGTAGGTTAATATTCATTGCTGTGGCAAACAAATTGGCCTGGCAAATCAGCAAAATGCTTAAAATACACAGTGTGTATCACAGTTTGCTCCTCTGCTGCCCAGAGGGACAGGAGGAGATTGTATTGATTACAGCTAAGCGCTTAGCATACGATACGCATTGGCTCAAATTAGCAGGAAGATGGATTTTTTTGGCCTCTCTCACTGCCTGTACACTAACCCCTACTGATTACATGACACTGCAGATTACATCTGGGACAAAGTGACACAGTGTTTGCAGACAGGTGTTAAAAAACACTTTTAATACTGATCTGAAATCATTTAGTAGTAGTCACAAGTAGTAGTATTTGGATTTGGAGCGATTATACTGGTCTCAAATACACACATGAGATACCCCTTTAAAAGTGAATGAGGAGCAAACATGAAATACTGCTGGGAACTAAACATGTCCAATATCATTACAAACGATATAACAATTAATAATGTGAAATGGTTTATCAGACATGAAGTGTGGATGAAATATATGAACCTGCCATGGCCAAACCCAGCCACATTGCTTTAAATGCGCTACTTGGACTTAATTCACAATTAAAATTCGATTCTGTGATCTATACAGATTTTTTTGGGAGCATTACACAACAGGAGAATCTGCCCACATTGTGAACAGAGCTCTGGAGAAATGACACACTGGTCACACTGGTAAATCACTCTGTTTTCCAGCAGCAGTTTTCAGAGGGGATTCCCATCACAATTACATGCTGCAAGGGTTCCATTTTCAAAATATACTCCACCCAGGACGATCAATAATTTCCCTCAGTGTGTTGGATCACTCACTGGAAGTATAAAGCCTCGACTGTATCCAGAAGACTGTCTCCTTAAAATCTCTTTGATGAAAAGCTGAACCTTTTAGTCAGATCATGAACTCTGCGTTGTCTTAAGAGCTTCCAGTGCTTAAAGCAGTAGTTAAGGCTGTCATGTGAACTTTACTGTGGTAACCAGACACACTATGAGCAGGATTCACACCGTTTGTATAAAGTCTCTTTCTTAATTATAGGCAGCAGTTACGTAGGGTCACAGCAACAGTTGGTCCATATATAAACGTATGCACATGACACACACACACACGCACCTGTATTGCCATTTGCTGAATCAAGACTCATTTTAATAACAAGTAAATGAGAGTTAATCAAAGTCAGAGAGTCAGTGATCTCTGCCATGATCTTGTATTTCTGGGTAGAGGTCAGTGAATAATTATCTCTCACACATTAAACTAGTGTCATTTTTATAGGGTCATCTTTGTGAGACGAGGGCGCCTCACAGCCTGCACAGAATGCCAAGATTCCTTAAAAAAACACACACACCTATAGAAAGACTCACACCCCTTTGATCCATCTCTGCCTTATGCCCAAATAATTTTTTTTCAGAATTTTGTTAACCAGTAGCGTGAGAGACTTATTCTTCTACTTTCTATGACCATGATGAATTTTATGCAAAACATTTTCATATTTAAATTCCCAATCGTGCATTGATTTAATGCCATTTATCATCGCTTCATGTGAGCTGCAGGATAACTCCCACAAGAGCACACATACACACACACACACACACTTTTGTGTGTCCCCACCATGCTCGTGGGGACATCTGGTCCCCACAGTGGTAGGAAAAACAAGCACACACACTGATCTCACCTAACTGCACACAGATCTGCCCGCTCGGTTATGGATGCACAGCATACAAGCAGACAAGCGCCACAGATCGTGTGTGTGTGTGTGTGTGTGTGTGTGTATGTGTGTACTCATGCGTTTAATCTTTCTCTCATTCCTTCCTAATTAAACGGCGAAACATCTTGCAGACAAGCAGACGCAGACAAAACAAACCGCTAATAAACTCTCGGTGGATTTCGCGTGCGCCGCATAGATTCTAACCGATGATTGATTTCCAAACACAATGTTTACAAGTTACAAGTGGAGTTTATTGTCATTTCAATCATATACAAGTACATAATGAAGCGAAACGTTTCTCCAGACCAATAAGACAAACACTGTTTGTT
Organism: Botia kubotai; assembly: GCA_036877585.1. Classification (NCBI taxonomy): domain Eukaryota; kingdom Metazoa; phylum Chordata; class Actinopteri; order Cypriniformes; family Botiidae; genus Botia; species Botia kubotai. The sequence continues at coordinate 8,572 of JAZGTI010016205.1, forward strand.
TATGGTTTTCTACAAGAGCACGATGGTCTGCCAAACATATGAACCATGCATGATATCAGCTCATATTCAGCTGTATAAGTTCGACTCTTCAGAACTTAATGATGGTTTTGTTGTAATTGTCTTTGTTAAACTGACGTAAGAAAAAAGAGCAAACAAAGCGATTTTTGTGAATTTACATATTACGTATCAAAAGCGACATGCGATGCATTGCGATGAATATTTCATTAACAGTAACAGGACTGACGTGCAACGCAACATCGCGAGCGTTTATAAATCGCGGCGCGCGGGGTCCAGCCCACAAACATCAGTGCTTTAAAACATCCACACTCAATGATTAAAATATGGATCGCCAGCTCTTAAAGTGCAAACGATTAAAGTTTGGGAAGCCAAACTTCTGACAGCGTTAAAAAGCGCTTACCTGGACGTGAGGACTCATCTGACGCACAAGCGACCAATCACCGCTTGCATCGCTGTTGCGTGGCGTCGTCGCGTTGCTACAATCACGCCACCCAGAAACAGCGTGACGTGTAAAGGAGTTTATTTTCCGAGTTTATTTTTTCTATCTTCTTCATATAAAGATCTCTTCAACTGTACAGCACTGTTTAAACAAAACAAGAAAGTGTCTTTTAAAAATGTAACTCCAAATATTGCGCGTTTTATTAGCCCGCTTTGGTTTTCTTTTGCAATATTAACAGTTGTTGTACTGTGTTGGGTTTAAAATGCAACATTCCTCAAAACCATTTAAACAGCAGTTTATTTGTGGCTCCCGGGCTATTGTCCAGCTTACAGCTGACCGCTTTGTGTTTGTCACTACAATTTGACTTCTAATACAGAAGTGTTAAATGCATCCAGTAGCATCAAAATGTCAAAGTTACATTAACCGCGATCCTTTATTCTTTCCTCTACAACTCCTCCACAAAATCTGCTGTTTCTCAAATGCCAAGCGCTTAGATCGTGTTTGCTTCTTTCTGTAATTTTGCCTCTTTGCTCTTGGTCTTATTTGCGATGGGTTTTTAAGAGAAAACAAGTCTGTTTGTTCTTTCTTTCCAGCTGCGCTCTGATGAGAGTTTTGGATCAGGTTCTGTACCCTCGGGCTACATTGACTGGATGGAGATATATTTTGACGTGCCAATACTCCTAAAATGGTCTTGGTGAAATGTTCCCCTGAGGAGGCACAACACCAGCTGTGCTCCCCAGGCACAGAGCTTACATATACACTGATGCAATGATGGGCTGTTTGCCCTAAATTATATTCCTGTTGAACATCTACAGTTATTCCTCTGACATCGATGGTTGACTCCATGACAATCTGACCTTTAACCTGCAGCGGTTCAAAAAATGATGTGTACATTTATATATGAATCTGTATGTCAGTGCATCAAAATAATAAAATATCAAACTAAGTGGAGTTTATTTTAAAGGTAGATAGCACAGGCACACGTTCAAGCAAACGTTTACAACAGTTTAGCAGAACATGTTGGTAAATAATCCCATGAACTACACCTGAGGTTAGACCGCACTTGTGAATTTAAGGGAAAGACATACAAGCACTTAAAATGACCCTGAAAAACAAACCAAAATAAAATTGGCAGACAAAAAATGGGTTCTGACCGAGCGTCTAGCAGATGACGTTTGTGTTGACGTTTTTTTGTGACTTTTTTTTTACTTTTTTTGATCATCACCTTCATGATATAATAAGGGTTGATATAATCTAAGCTAATCAAGAGTGTAAAAGGTTTAAGAAAGGCAAATGATTTGATGAAAGTTTTTATCCTTCAATCTGAACTGTTTTTGAAACCTTCCTCACTTGTATCTAGTTGTTATCTTGTATATATTTATCTGTCAATATAAATCTACAACTGCCGATTACTGCCTGTTAATGAAATCGACAGCTCAATCAAGACAGCATTGGGCCCTGACAACCCAACCTTGAAATGGACTGTCTCTCATTTTCGGTTAAATAGGTCTAAATGACAAATGTGTCTGCGCAGACGCAGGTAAATGTGACTTTGCTTTGATCTTGGACCACACGTCCTTAACAAAATTCTAACTTTAATGATTGTAATGTGAACCGTGTAACTGCCTTTGAATCAGTAGACCTACAAGGTAACTTCTAACTGCAGCAACCAGGCTTGTGTTTGGAAAGTTTTTCATTACTTTGTGGATTTGGGGGGGATGATGTCTTCCCTCCGGCGAGGTTGTGTGGGTTGTCTCGAGTCCCCGTCTTAATTTCCCTGTGCGTGTTCTGCTCTTGACATGACTGACTCCACTGCCAGTGTCTTCGGTTCCCTGTGAATAATGTTTTTTATTCACATCCGATCTCTGAGAGAAACTTGACTATAAACACGCACCCACATTTTTTTCAAAAACGCTTGTTTTTAAATTCTTCAGGGTGTTTTGGGGCTTGAAAGTGAGTATTCACTACTAGCTGAGAGGGTGATGTCTTAGGTTTGAAAAGGTAGTGCGCCTGTATTACAAAATCCTTGAGGCCAAAACAATATTATCTGACTGAACACCAGTAGATCTCATGGACAGTTGGGACACATGTTAACAAACTGGAATTCCCTCAACATCCAAAGGAAGGTCATGATTTCCTGGCTTTTCTAAATCAGTAGCTCATGAATAAAACTCAAGCAAAACGTATTCACGGAGAAAAGTCATGTGTATTAATGTCACAGAGGTGGTCTGTCATTTTATTGAATAGCTTTGTTTGTTTTTAACAACGATTCTCCTCTGTTACCCTTACAGCAGCTCGCATAACAAGTATCAGAACCCCACGAATGTTGTTTCAACCTCGTTAGCTGCATGTTTGTTTCACTAATACCTCATAAAAATCTGAGTAACATTATGATTACACAGCAGCACAGATAAGGACTTAATCTTTGCGGTGACTCAGCAGCGCTCATGCTAACAAGTTTTACTTGCTAGCAGCAAACCGGGGAATACACGTTTAGAAGAGGACATCCCCAAAGTCCCCCAGGGCCCCCAATGCGGAACTGATTTGATCAGCCGGTCTGAATATTACAGTCTGATATGAGATATTCCGCAGAAGCATGTTGCTTCTCATTTAACATGCTAAAGCTGTGAACTTATCTTAAGTGTAACTTAAGAGTGAACAAAATAAATGTAGACAAAATAATGTTCTTTATTAATTGTGGTTCACTAAAGAGCCAAACCTTGTTACTGAGCAGGTTAGTGGGCAGAGGAAGAAAAATAATAAATACACAGCTGATTTCGAAAGGAGCCAGACCACCAAAATGACTTTAGTTAACAGGTAAACTTCACTAACTGATGGTGGTTTAGAATCTTTTGTAGGTTAAAAAAAGCCAAAATGAAAGTTACACAAGTTTGGAATGACAAGTTAATGATGTAATAATGACAGAATTTGTTAATTTAATTGCTTGTCTTTCATCAGTTTATCTAGTACAACAAAATCTCCTGTTCCCAGGTCTTAATATTGGCTGGATTTATAGTAAAGACAGATTTATAGTTCATTTACAGTAGTACTATAGCTGTAAAAGATTTAAAGTATGCTGTTAGTCTGTGATTTTGACTTGGCCTCCGGCATTCACCAGAACAGCGATATTCTTTAAAGATTCCGTCTTTAAACTCAATAATTTTTACATCCATGGCCTCTGAACATATTTTAGTGCAGGGACATTCTGCTTAATATGTCAGAGGTTTCCTCACAAATTAATAAATAATATACTGCTTCTTGTATGCCCATCATTAACATACATTGAGAGCATCACAAATCATACTTGTTAGACAAACTAGAGTGCCACAAGTCAATATATACTTGTGTGTTCTTCAGAGCATTTTATACAAACGGTATTATAAATTACACTTCTTTATCTGAAATCACACAACATGTATTTTTTCAGTCAGTTGGTGCTTTCAACCGTAAGGTCTGTTTACAGTAAAAATCTTGTAATACAGTTTACAAACAGTGCTTCTCTTCCTGCAATGTGTCTAGTGTCTGTGAGGAGTAAGACGGTAAACAGTGTGCATGTCTGAGAGCACTGAGCACCTGACCATTCTTCCCGCTAAAGACAGAAATAGAAGATTTTGATTCATTTCACTTTCTTTATCCACATAATGATGCTGTCTAGTAGTGTGTAAAATATGCAACACCAGACGTCCCTGGAGAACTGCTATTTGCCCCTCAATGCAATAAGCAAGAGAGCGATTTCCTCTGAGGTCTAAACAATTTCCTGAGATATAAACAAAAGTCTCTTATTCTTTGTGTTATGAAGGTGAAAAAATACAACACTTGCCCTAATTCAGCACTTTGTGGTTTCCCACAATGCATCTGGGCATTATCCTCTTCAGTGTTCAGGTCTAAGCGATCTC
>JAZGTI010016206.1:0-12924 GCA_036877585.1 Botia kubotai
TTACTTCACAGACACATCACACATCTGTCTGTCACACACATTTCTTACACTAATTATCTTACACTAATTATTGCATATTTGAAATTTTACACATTGGCTTACTAAACTGTTGCTATTACTGATGTACATATAAAAACACACAACATCACAAACACAGAGAAACACAATATATCTTACAGAAATGTTTCAAATCTAATACAAGTTAAGCTACAGTACACTAACAGCATCTGTGATATGATGTTGTTTAATCTAGAAAACCACTTTCTGTTCCTCGGTTTGTGAAAACAAACACAAATGTGGTTAAAATGATTCTCTCAGTTTAAGACCTTACGTAAGTGAGATTCGTCTAATAGAAATATTTACTAAGCTTGTTTGTTATATTTTTAAACTGTAATTGTCTAATGATATGCGCAGTCATTCTTGTATTAACAGAATAAATTATAATCGCTTTAACACAAATGTTAGCTGCATTTCTGCTCCACAGGTTTCCACTGCAAGTTTCTGCCAGTTTTTGTTTGTTTTTACAAACAAGTGGAAAATGTTTTCTGTGGTAATTAACAATCTCCATAGAGCTTAACTTGTTTAGGACATGAAACATTAAACGTAAAAATCTAGGATAAACACAGAAAGATGATCACAGAATTCATCGACTCATGAGCGTCTGCTGCTCTGACATGCACATCGCAGTCGACGTTCACCTCCACACAGATGACACACTGAAGAGTGACATGCAAACACAGATACAGAGAAGAGAGCTGCAGTTATGAGAAGATGAGGGATGGGGTGCAGAAAAGACATGAATCTACTGAGGGTCACAGTGTCAGATGATGCTGTTCCATGACAGCAGAAGACAATCAGGTAATACTAACACACACTGAAGTACCCTAAAAAAACATCTTTGCTCAGAGGTCGTCTTCTATGAGAAGTCACACACTCTCATCTATCCTACGTCCTAACTATAAGCTTTTTTTACAGGAGAAAAATGACACTGGCTTTACAATGTATGTGGCTAGTGTAACTCCTAACAAGCCTGACTGAGTTAATACTGAGATATCTGACTCGTATTTGTCTTCATATTCATTTATTAAAACCTACTGTACACCTCTAAAATGATTTTCTTTTTCCAATGATGTCATCAAGCCCTCCTATTTTAACCCCTCCCCCTCCAACCACCTGTCATATAGAGACAACATTTCACAAGCCAATAAAATTCTTCCCTGCCAGTTCTACCAATTATTCACTAAAAACATCAGATTAGAGAAGCACAATGCGCTGCGGACGCCACTTCCTGTTGACCCTAGAAAGTCTCTATTTAACTGCATTGTTGCCCAAGAGAAACAACTGAGACATTATAGAGATCTCAGTGAGTTTTCTTATGTACGGGTGGCACTCATTGAGGAGTCTCGTCAAACAAAACGCAATAAATAAACATACAAAATTGGGTTAAAATGGAAAGACAAATTACACACAGACAAATTACAACACACAGAGACAGTGGAGAACAGCTACAGTGGCTACTGAATGTTGGAAAGTAAGTTAGCGATGAACTTGTTCACAACACGTTAGCATGTTCACAGCTAAAGGAAAACAGGAATGTGGGTTCAAGAAGTCACACAGAGCTACCTGGGGGCAATGAACACATGTCCTTCTGATTCAAAAGTGTTTGGCAGGAGAGATTCAAAATCTGCAACAGAAATGGGCAAGATTATCCAGGGCAAGCGGCGAGTGGAGGTCACAGGGAGCTTCTGAGAAATAAATTAGCAGCTGCTGATCTTCACACAAAGTGCGGGAACGCAGTAGGGACGTTACCATAGCAACACTGAGGAATCATGGGGGAACACCAGCGTTAGCCACTATGAGCCTTAATCGTATTAGCCGAAATAACACTGAACACAATTTGAACGGCAGACACCTTTATATTTTTTGTTTGCACTTTAAAAAAGATCAAAATAGTCATCAACACAGATTTAGTTTAAATGTAATAATTTTGTAAGTCTGAGATCTGACTCAACCCTCAGGTACACAGAAGAAGCGAGTTCTCAGACGTAATGTGAGCAAAGAACGTGGTGTGCCGCTTTCTTTTGGAACAGGCATCAACATGGCCAACTATTTTGCTGGGAGTGGGTGAGGCAGGGGTCCTGATGGAAGATGATCGCCCCACAGACTGGCACCATAGAGAGACTCTGAAGACACAATCAGAGAAAGTGCCCAGCATTGAGGGGGGCATGAGAGGGCAACTTTCAAAAAACAGTTAAACATTATCCAGTTATACTTTACCATACAAACTCTTATTAGCATGTGTGCTCATTGGGTTAATACTGTGTTAAGTGCACATGTCTGACAAGTAAATATCACATTTGCTTGTAAGAAAAATAAATAAAAACTTGTGCCCAGGTAGTTTTCCCCCACAATGCCTTGCACTTTCAGCTCAGGATATTTGTTGATGTGGAGGAGCGTCTCTGTTGGCAGTCTGAGGGGTGATAGACAGAACAGAGGAGTCAAGCTGATGAAAACACGGGGAGAAGACGACAAACAAACCGGGCGCTAATCAAGCGCTCTGTCACCATGACAACAGGAGAGGACCTAAAGGAGGCCACCTAGCTATGACAAATCCACATGCACTTTAACCAGCCTACTCCTGTCCTTTTCAAAAAAACACTTCTGTCTAAGATACAAAGATTAAGAGGAAACCTACATTATTTACAGAATAAAGTGGGTGGTTACAATTAAAGCGAACGTCTCACAGATGTCTCACTTTTGATTGTATTTAAGTGAATCATGTGTATGACAATATTTCTGCTTTGAGTTTAAATAAAGAAGATTACATGACATGAATATCACCCTTCCACTGAGTTTAGAAATGATTTTAAACTGACACTCTTCATCTACAAGACTTGAGAAAGGTTTTAACACAGTACTTTCACTGCTCTGTCACAAAGAAACATTACATGTACTAATCTTGAGAATGTAACACTGTCAACCAGAAAACAAAGACAGAGAGAAAACTGAGAGAAGTGTTTTCTCAAGCGTACCGGACACAAATATACATTCCAACAGTAAGACAGTGAGAATATCTTTCATTTTACTTTAGGAGATGTCTGCGATACACCTTAAACTGGCTGTCCAAGCCAAAGCCAAAGAGGGAGAGAGAGAGAGAGAGAGAGATGTGGCTGTAGACTGCAGGAAGAGGGAGGGTGGGTGAGTGAGGAAGTGAGGAAGAGGAGAGAGAGGAAGAATAGGGTCTAGAGGGCAGGGTGGGCGAGAGGAACAGAGGAGGCAAGCAGGCTGGAGGTGGGCTTCAGCGGGGAGATCAGGACAGGGGTACGAGGAGGTAGAAGAACAGAAGTGGTGGACCAATATGGAGTTTATACTTGCCCTTGAGGTCTGATCCATCTGAGGAGAAGAGAGCAAGAAAAGAAAGAGGGGGTTCGGGTACAGGGGAGGAGGGGTCACAAACAATATTTTATTCAATGACTGTTTGAATAAAAATATTGTGTTTCTCAAAAGAAGGAAAATCAAGTCAGTCAAACAGAAACTGAGAACAGCAAATAAAACAATGAATGACAAATCACAAAAGAATATGTAGAAAGACAAAAAACGAAGACAGTGACTAAACTCCAGAACGGTGGAGAACAGGAGAAAACATCCGAGGACATATGACCACAAACGGAGCTAATGAACCTTCACCAGATGAATAATATGACAAAAAGACGTTTATAAATAAAACAAAAACTCTCATGTGAGGAAGAGAGGAACGCTTTGGAAAAAAAGAAAGAAAACCAACTAAAGATCAAACAAATGAAAGAAAAAAATGAAAAATTAATGAAATGAAACAAAAACTAACAACAGAAAAACCACAACAAACAAAGATTTGAGATTTAAAAAAAAGAGAAAAAGAGATTTAAAAAGAGATTCTCTTTTAAAAAAAAAGAGAAAAAGAGATTTAAACAAAAGCACAAACTTATGCAGAAAACACATGAATTAATGAAATAAAAATCAAAAGAAAGAAAGAAAGAAAGCAAAAAAAAGGGTAAAAGCGTTCATCTTCGGCAGGACAATGGCCCATCAGGGGGCATTGTGGGATATTTTTTCTTATTCATTGACTGATTCTAAAGCTCACAGCAAACAATACAGCACAGTGTGCATTCAGACGGACCAAAACAAATCATAAGCACACGTCAAGCACAAAGCAGACAGTGAAAAGCATGCCTCTTTTCACATCTCGCTACCTTAAACGAAAAGACAAACAAAAAACAACACAAACTATTCCAGACAACAGATGCTTCAGAATCATCATTGTGAGAAAGAAGGCGAGAGCATTTTTAATGTTTGGCAAAAGGAAAAATAATAGCACATGATCACCATTATTTTCAACGTAGTAAACACAGTAAAAACACAGCTTTCACCTCTCTGGTTTTTATCGAGGGTTTTTTCTTTGCATCCGCGCAGGGAAAGAAAAATCACCTCGCACAGAACAGCATGAAGACAGGAGGGGAGGAGGGAAGAGGGGGCGGGGTTTCACAGAAGAACACGCCCACTCGATTGACCCACGCTGAAGAATTAGGGGACAGAAGGGCCGCTGGGAATCCGTGCTCAGACCGCCCGCCACTGTGACGTCAGCGAATGTGGGCGGAGAGTGAGTCTCCTCTGATTGGACAAGAAGGTTATGGGGCGGGAGAAGGGGCAGGAAGTCTCTTTGGGGAATAAAGAAAGGTCAGAGGGGTCGCGTGCGCTTCCCCTGTTACTTACACTGAACCTGAAGGATCTGGTCGCTCAGATTTGCTCTGATGTGATTCTCACTGTAGGTGGGCAGAACTAGGCCGAGACTACAAGCGAGAAAAGAAGGAAATCGTAACATGAACTATACACATGAACTACATACATGAACTACACACATGAACTACACACATGAACTACACACATGAACTACACACATGAACTATACACATGAACTATACACATGAACTATACACATGAACTATATACACATGAACTACACACATGAACTACATACATGAACTACACACATGAACTACACACATGAACTACACACATGAACTATACACACATGAACTATACACACATGAACTACACACATAAACTATACACATGAACTATATACACATGAACTATACACACATGAACTATACACATGAACTATATACACATGAACTATACACATGAACTATATACATGAACTATATACACAGCAGAAACTTGTTTACAGGAGACATTTACAGACTGAAACTCTGTGTAACAGCTATAAAGACCTAAAAGCAAAACTAAACATGCACCTTGTTTTTTTCTTGAAATATCTACATTTTTTATTCATCCATTCTCAGTAAACCCCTGACAGCCCATCACACAGAGTGTCTAAAGTTAACACAACTGTATGTACCTGTAATCTGTGCCATCCACTGGAGCCCATATGTACGTCCTCATGACCTCATCAATGTAACGCTAGAGGAACAAACACAAACACACATGTGCGTGAGATATGTCACCTCAGATGCTCAGAATCCCTCCACATGACAGACATGTGACATGTGACATGTGACATGTGACAAACCTCATCAACAGATTTCACCAGAGTTCTGATCTTTCTCTGTCCACCTCGACCGTCAATCATCTGACGACGGATCTGCGATGAAACACTCAGTTACATTATTTTACTGTTTGATAGTTTGTCTGGATTTGTACATTACTGTCATCTTCTAGAATCATAATCACAGACGTGATTTACGGAAGATTTATGATTGAAGATTCTAATTAGACATGAACATAATGTTGGACATGAAACACAGCATATTTTAATTGCTCTATGGTTCTTATTAGGCTGATATTTAAACAGCTAATGTTAATGTTTATTATTTTAATTCACACTGTTGATCAGAGCATCAACTCAAACAGGTTTATAATATCAGCCATCACATCAGCTTAGTTTAAATGTTAGAATAGTTATTTCCTCAGAATAACAGCTTGATAACAATAAGGCCCACATACTCTGTGCTTAGACACGCTCACCTCTGAGTGACAAATAATCTGTTCATGTATTTGGAAGAGGAGAACGTGTGTGAACTGCAGATGTTTACCTCCTCCTTGTTACGGTCTGGAAGTTCAGCATCCAGGAAGTCCAAAGTTACTGGCTCTCTAAAACTGATAATCTAAACAAATCCATCAGCAGGAGGCGATTATTACAGCGGTAGAAAATAAAAACAACACAGTTTGATCTCAAAGGTCTGAATGTTTATAATTATTTCTCACCTTGGGCTGTAGGTTGGGGTGTAACAGGACATAACCATTGGGATCTATGGCGAATGTGTAACCATTGGCTCCAAGCTGTGTACAGAGGTTAAAACACAAGGTTTTACTTCTGATTGAACTGTCCCTTTAACCACTGCACCAAATCCACCCCGTGTCTGTGTGTGTCTGTGTGTGTGTGTGTGTCTGTGTGTGTGTGTGTCTGTGTGTGTTTGTGTGTGTGTGTGTGTGTGTGTGCTCGAACGCCAGAAGGAGAAAACGGAGAAAGACACAGAAACACGAGCTACCTTATAGCGTGGAGTGAGTTCTTTAATTTCATTGAGGGCGATGTCCACACCCATCACACCCAGCATCAACTGATTCTGCAACAGAAACACACACATCAAAGAACTTGTCAAATATACTGCAGAACCACCAGGGGGCAGAAAAGATTTATGACAAATACGGTTTGGTAACATAACAGTCCAGAGTGCAAACAGTGTCATAAAGCATCAGTTTTATAATGCACCATATGTAATAAAACATTTAGAGTTTATAGACACACATCTCTCAGTGATGATAAACATTCTTCTAGTGGTTAGTAAAGCACACATTGCTTGGGTCAGAACGCATTTGCTGGGACAGACTGCAAGTCTGTGTAAGATGAGAAATGAATGTGCTGTGTCTGAACGTGATGTGCAGAATTGAAATGTGCTCTTCATTTATCACTTACACGGTGGGACAGTGATGCATTTACAGTAACATCGCAATCACATTTATCAACACAGCTCAATATAACATACAAACACATACTGGAGCTCAGAGACAGCCTGCTTCCCCTTCTGTCTGCAGTTTATAATAAAGGGTTACAGGTCTGTGTTTGTAACCTTAGACTGTCTTGGCAAACTGTCCTATATTGTTTACAAAAGCTGGAAGCCCCGCCTCCAAACTCGCATCATTGATTGAATCTGTCAAACTAATCAAACATATTTTGAAGTCAATCTACAAATGGCTTATTTATAACTGTATCCAAACCTTCAACTGAGATGGGAGCAAGTGTTTGAAAAACACATTTCACATTTAAGGGTAAATTTGTCTCTGATGAGTAAAAACCACTTATAAACCACTTGTTCATCTATATGTTTTATTGTATAGTGCTTCAGAAGAAGAGCGATCAGAGCTCAAGTATGTGATATGTGTCGAAATCAAACTTCAGCTTGATCTTTGAACAATAATCAAATGCTTCTGAGTGTCTTCAAAGTCAAGCCATACACAAAACCTGTTCAATATGCATTTAACATGCGTCTGCTCTCAAAGGGTTGGTCAATGTCAGGGAGAACACGCTAAGAATCGCAAAACTGAACGTGTTCACACTGCTAAAGCAGCAGTGTCATAATGCAACATTTGCTCTTGATTTGTCACATGCTGCAGGGTGCAAATGCGACAAATTACCAGCAGTTCATTTACAGAAATCTGTTGAAATCTTACTTTAGAGTTTCCATCAGCGGTGAGATTAAAGACGGGCATCGTTCCGGTAATGACCAGACCCAAACCCTGCACAAAACAAACACAACAATCATCATACACAGCTTATTTCTTTCTTATTTATCACTGTGAAGTAAAAAACTGAGGTTTTACAATACACTGCACACGTAAACAACAGAGAACCTGCAGCATATGAAGTGATACAGAATCTTCATTCAGAAAGGAATAAAACAGTCAAAGAAAACGAGCTCTGAAAGATGAAAACACATTCAAATGCGTGTCTCAAAAACAGAAACACAATCACACTGCTAACAGCACAATGGTAAACGGTTTCTGAAGCTCAAAGCATCAAATAAAGAGAATTCTGAATTCTGAACTTTAACAACAATATTTCTTTAGACACATTTTTGTTTTATGTATATAAATAAAATACAGTTTAGTACATATATTGTAAATATTTTTCTGTACCAAAATATGGAAAACCAGTCTGTCATATGAACTGTGATTAAACCAATTAAAATTTGAATAACCTCAAAAATGAGCATTTTAACATTTTAACATTACTTTAGTAAACTACCAATGAATAATTCACAGAGCCACGTTAACCTGCAGTTCAGTGAGCAGATACCCGCTCATTCTCATCACATCTAGTTTATGATCATTTCCAGAGCTCTCCGGAATGGATTTGAAAACACAGTGAAAGCTGTTACTGGCAACACAGTTTACTGTGAATTTATACAGCCAAATTCCACGCAGGTCTAGACATTCCCTGTTTATTAAACTAGAAACACACTTTCATATTCAGTGAATTGTTGATGATGATGATAATCTTCCTCACCAGAGCGTCCTGGTAAACATTGGTCCACTGCACCTGCTTGGCACGTTCACCTGCCAACACCATCGGCCGGCCCAGAACATCCAAATACTCCTGATCATAAAAATACACAGGGAATTCAATACATACAATAACAATGATTTTATGCCACCATTTTACAACACACACACACACACAGAATCAGCACTGAGAACCTATTCTCATAACATTACACTAAATAATTCCCTGAGGTCAAAGCCTGGAGCCCCACACCTCTCTCACTCATAAAGCGAACGACTGCGACTCGCTTCATTACATAAAGCACGCTGTTAAACGCATCTGCCCGAGGGTCCTGTAAAATGCACTGCACTGAGACACTCGCAGCTGTAACAAATCATCATGAAGCAGCTATTAAAACCTCTTACAGCTGTTAGAGAGCACACAGGACGGGTCACTGCAGCTGCATCCACACTGCTCTGCAACATCAGCACGTTGACTCAACTGCTCTGAGTTTAAGAATGAGTGGCCTTGTATATTATACGCACAAGGACATAAGAAAACAATAAACAATTCTGTTTGAATTAATTGACATTAACAGATTAACAAAAGCTGAGAAATATATTAACAAACGTTAACACACGGAACTAATTTTGTAATGTGTTTAGTTTTCCTGAAATAATGTTCTAAAATCTTCTTTTTCTTTCAATTCAAAACAGAACTTCTTGCCCTGCCACAGATACGAGGGTGAAATATGACTATATGAGATTCCCTCATTGGTGTCTCTGGGTTAGAGTGATGAACACATGTATCTGAACATCATCACACTGCTGATGGAGGTCAAACTCTCGTCAGAAACGTTCTGTGCTCATGAAAGCATTAGGCCACATTTATTTCTTACTGGAACACTGACGCACTGACAAGCGTAACTGATTCTATTATTAGCTCGCTAAAACACCATTTAACGCGCAGTGGGGACACGTTTGAGCAGAGCGGCGACAGGCAGATCTTTTCACTCAGATGAAGGAGCAGAACACACAGCAGCGTCTGCTCCCTGCAGAACAAGAGGCTAAAGAACAGTCACACAGCAGACCACCAGCACAGATGATCCTGTACAGTTCTCATCTGTCTAAACATATTCATGAACATGAAATAAATGATAACAAACGGACATATGTGAGCCATTAATGTAACATGATCAGAGATATAGATGACATCACACGACACCTGTAATGTGGGCATTCACACATCTGTATGCTGTCTAACTCATATTAAGTAAGTCCAACTTTAAACTAGTCATTTTAATTCAGCCATTTTTGTGCAGAAATGTCTTACATTTTAGTCAAGAATTAAATGATTTAAAAAACAAAAAAGTTTCTGCATCTGGTTGCATTTGGCACAGTGACAATAGATGGTCAAGTCAAGTGCATTGCATTGTGGGATTGATGAGGAGCTCTGCTTGTATACTACACATCCTGGCACATGTAAGGGTGTTTTCATGCTCCGAGACCGCCCGAACGAGGTGGACGAACTCTGGAGTGGTTCACAATAAGTGTGAAAGCAATCCGACACAACGGACCAACAAACCATATTTCTTTATATAATAGCAGCATGCATGAATGCACATTTTCCACAATGATACCCATAAAAATATTTTTATGACCATAAAATGGTTTACTTAAATGACAAATTATGTTTACTTAACACATTTAAATAATAGACATAGCAAATACTATACCTGTGAAATTATTATATCAGTATTACTAAGCAGTGTGTGTCGATGTGTTCCTTGGCAACTAGTATGCTGAATCGTTTCTGAAGAAATACATTGCTTGATTTATTATTTGTTATTAATAAACTACCATTAAACCATTTTTTTTGTTTTGTTATCCATGAACATCCCTGATAGCTGTTTGGTGACGACTTCTGGTAAACACGTCAACGCCATTTAAAACCAAACCGCATCTTTTCCTAAAATGTCTTCTGATTGCTCTTCTCCACAATAGTTGCATGGTAAGAATGTTGCCCCGCCTAAGTTTTGATTCCTGCTCAAAATATTGAACTAATATAACAGCAGTTACCAAAAAAGCTGCAATAATCCCGCGGATCCCTGTGGATCCTGACGGATGGATGACAACTTTGAGTGGAATACAGGAGAATAAACAGATGCACTCTGACCAATTAAAGGACAGTTTACTCTCATGACTTGTATTAAGCAAGTTTGGTCCGTTTGGAAATATTGCGAACCGAACCAAGATGAAATTGCAACATTGTAGCAACTTAACCCGGTTTCAGAACAACCCAATTGATTTAAAGGTGTGAAAACACCCTAATACCATCAGCAGGATTAGTATTGTAGTATGCAATTCCAGGCAATCTGCCCTCTCACACATTCCTCATTGATGATCGCTGATGGTTATTTTTGGCACTGGACGTTCACGACTCTCTGAGGTAACTACATGTGACAGTGAGGAAGACAGCTGAAGGTGCACAGGTGTGATATATACAGTCAGACGCCCGCACCTGTCTCACACAGGCTGTTAGAGTAAGTGGCAGTTCTCTGAATACAATTACACTCAGCCTAATGGAACAGCTGATGTTGTATTCAGGCGTCTGATCGGTTTGCCTGCGGGGAGGTTAAACACGGGAGAAAAAGAGGGAGGCAGGAGAATGTTGAAGATGGGACTGAATAAAGTGATGCTGGATTGGAAAAGAGTCGAGCAGATTGTGAAAGGTGATAGAGAGAGAGAGAGAGAGAGGAGATGGAGAGAGAGAGTGAGAGGGTGAGAGGAGATGGAGAAGACAGACACACTGAAAAATCACAGAGAAGATGGCTGGAAAATGGTGCAATTGCTTTTGGAGAAGAGCGTTGTTATTTCAGCGGGTTTGTGGGCCTCGGTTGCCCTGGGAAAGATTGCTGGAGAGGATAATGAAAATTGCAAGAAACTGGATTAGAAAAATCACATTTCTATTAGAATCCTACTGACGCTAAATATAGAAAGAAGTCCGTATGTCTCTATCTGTTCCTTCATCTTTATAGTTCTCCTCTCTAGCGTGACACATATATCTCTAAACTGAGATAACGTCATATAGAGTGACTTCAAAGCTCATGAAACAAAATGATGTGGGACTGAACCAGATTCATGTATATAGGACACAGTCCATTTCAGCTCTAAAATCTGATTGGATGAGCCATTTTAAAATAGGCATCCATGGCACATGTGGCAAGGTATGTTGCTTGGCAACCACATGCAGACCTTTTCTGGCTAACCGGTGAATTAGTTTCTTTATATTCTTCATATTTCTTTATTATATAAGTTATAATATAGAACTTACATAAGTTTTTTTTTAATTAACGTGTATTAGAAATCACAACAAACAAGCAGGTCACACACTTTCATTGAGATTAAAGGGGAATGCTAACAGACAGCTCTCTCCAGACAATATAAACCTCCATGTGTTACTGTACCAAGCCATGACTGTAATATGTACAGTACAGTAAGAGATTATGGAAATGACTAACCTGTGTGTTGATTCTGATGGCCCCAATGGAAGGGATTTCAAAGTAGTAACCTGTTAGGACAAAAAACAAACCAATAATGGGGTTGATTATTGTCAACACGTGCTGTGTTCTAAATCTTACTATGCTGCCTACTTAGACTTCCAAACTGCAGGCAGGACAGTTATGCTGCCTTATAAGATACCTTGTTTTAATGACACATATTTTGTAAAGGCAACGTTGTGTTTTTTAAAAGAAATGTTTACATAACAATCAATAGTCAATAAAATCAATAACATCTAGTGGCTTTAATATGATTATTTGACATTAAAATGAAAGTTAAGCAAGGTTTTTTTTATGTAAACGTACAGTGTCATGCACTCTGAGGGATTCAATGCATTATCTGAGTTGCCTTTTCTGTGGTTATCAACAGTATGTGAATATCTTAAGTTGAACTGAACCCAGATTAATCTTTTGAGAAAGTGCCACTAAAACGACTCCAGATTTAAAACTGTACGAATCCAGAGCAGGTAAAAAATCTGAAATCATTTAGAATTTATTAGTAGTGTATTAAAGTCGAGAATAGCAGACTATATCAGCTCCAGAAATGTATTCAGGAGATGTCTGAGGGTCAAACCAATCAGAGCTGCAGAAAAATCTAATCAAATCAGAATCAGAATCAGAACTGGCTGTGATTCAGTGGCAGTCGTATGAGACTTCACCTAGTGTCCGTGGAGTGTGAACGAGTGTCGCCGGGAGACGGAAGCTAGAGTGACAACACACGCTAAGCTGCATCAAACAAACATGTTGTGTCAAACAAACACGCTAAGCTGCGTCAAACAAACATGTTGTGTCAAACAAACACGCTAAGCTGCGTCAAACAAACATG